>CAIGRO010301841.1:0-15460 GCA_903798355.1 Fraxinus baroniana
AAAGCCATAAAATTCTTACTTTAACATTAACATCAATCCGCCGAATCAACCTGCATTCAGCCCAATCATAAAAACAAATAAAATCATTTGAGCATATTGCCAATATAGTCCCCCCATAAATGCGCTCAGCGGAAAATGTAGGCCGGATACTTTTCTTCTCCTGAAAGAAATAGTCTTTGTTATCGCTTATCCTGGTAGATAAATGAGGAAAAGTTTTCAAAAACTTCGTTTTAACTGAAATTACAAGGGAAACGATACCACTAGATTCATTTTTAGAAAATTAAGGAGAAGAGGATAATTATAAACCTGAAAATTTTTACTGAAGATCTTAATCCTCGATGTACTTTCTCTAATAGCATATTCTCCATCAGATGACCAAACAAATTCCAATGCAGAACCAAATGACCTATTTCTCCATGCCAAAGCTGTGTATATAATATGTTCACCGTCTCCACACACAACCACGAACCTACCATTGGGGTTGTGCTTCAAGCTCTGTGAAAGAAAAAGAAAACAAAGTGAATATGATGCCAAAATAGATTAATATACAAGCACTACAGCTGAGCTGAATGTAATCTTTAAAATAATGATGTCACCAAGATTATTAAAACCAACAGTTACTTTCCCCAAATACCATGTTTGCCTAAGTTCTTTGATATAAAACCAAATAAAATTTTTCTCTAACAATGAGAATACATCAGGTGTCACAACTGATGACCTATAGCTTATATATGGTGACTGAAAGACTGCGGAACGAAGTATAGATGTCCAGGAAGTTGCTAATCATCCAAAATATCCTATAGCTCACGAATGACTGGACATGGCAGGAAGATAACTCGTTCGACTCTTGAGAAGGTCCATCTGATTGAAATCATCTCAATGTCGTTTGAGGTAATTAACCTCAAATCCTGCCCTATGATGAGAATCTTGAGTTCTTATGAAGAAAGGCGCAAAAACCCAGCATCAAAATAAATCTACAATACAACACTGTAAACTAACATCTGTAAAGATCGCTTGCACATGCATGAAAAATTCTCCTGAACACTGATTAGAAATCTGGGTCAGAGAAGCACATGCTAAACATGGAAAACTTGTTCTCAATTTGTAATCAAGAAACATAAAGAGAAATGGAATACCAAAAATCTTACATCATTATATCATGTGCTCCACTAGGTATCTAATATCAGAACAAATGTGCAATCTGATGCATAATTACAATAGTAATGAAAAATCTCTTCTGTTTCTAGCAAAGCATTATAACACTAGCTAATTGACCTTATCATGGACTTTGGTCTAAGCTTACCAAAAACTGCTAGGACTTGTGATTCTATTTTAATGGTGGAGGACTGGTTCTCGAAAATGGCCCACTTTATCCCTATTCCAAATCTATTAATCCCATGTTGCTAAATTGTTTTTCCAAGAAATTATATGCCTGCATGGGTTGCTTTCCACCATTGTTTCTAATAGGACATCAAGTTTGTCAGCTATTTTTGGAAAACCTTTTAAACATGTTTAGTACCACACTTGAATATTCATCTACTTTACACTCTCATACAGATGGTCAATAGAGGTTGTTAACCGCAGTTTAAGTAATTTACTTGGATGTTTAGTTGGGGAGAAATTTGGTATTCAGGATCTTGTCTTACCTTTAGCTTAGTTCACATATAACTTCTATTATTGGGTCCACAAATAAGCCTTTTCGAGATTGACAACGGTTTCTCTCATCGCCAACCAATTGACCTTATTACTTGGCCTACTAATTTTATTCCTGCTACTTCAGCACAATACAACATAGGCCTTTGGAGATCATATTCAAGAATACCATGATGAAATAAGAAGAATAAAGTGAATTTTTGGCAAAGCTTCAATAAAAAATTTAGTCAAATATAATTTTTATGTAGACGTTCTATGGACTCACACATTATGTGAGACCCACTAAAATTTTTTATTTAAATACTCCAAAACAAGCACGAAAGTTACAACTTGCTACTGATTCGCTTTGTAGGAATAGAGAATTTAAGGTCAGTGATTATGCGATTCTTTGTATAATTCCACAGCATTTTTTCCTGAACATGCTGAAAACTTGATGCTCGCTCCATGGGCTCCTTTCGAGACACAGAAACTCAAAACTAATGCATATCAACTAGACTTTCCACCACATTTAATTATTAGTCCAGTTTTCAATATAGCAAATTTATATCCCTATCAAGGCACTTTCGAGCCTCTGGTGTTGCCTTCATCTAGTTCTACATGTTAAATGGTCCATATGGTGACAAGAGCTCCTACTGTGATGTCATTGTTGAGGTTATTGATGATCATATTGTTGCTTCTAAGGATGGTGGCCGGCATAGATTTCTGGTTATGTAGCAAAATTGACCTCTTAGTGAGGATACAAGGATCACAGAAGAAGAGTTCCGAGTTCTTGATTCAGACTTGCTAGACAACTACTTGGGGTTTAACTCGCCAAAGTTGAGTTCTTCCAACTCGGAGAGAAATGATGGGTAGCAACTAAAATTCTACTCCAGGCCAAAGACTAAAAGATAAAGTTGACTGAATCTACATTTCAGCAGTTTTATCTGTTAGGAGCTTGTTATTTATTTATTATTTTTAGAAGTTCCCTTAGATTTAAAGACCGTGCTTTGTAAAGGGACTTGGATTTTCATTTTCGTTACAACATTATTTTTATTGACTCAAGATTAAAAATTTTCCTGCTAAATTCTTCTTTTTTCTCGATTTTTCTCTTTCTTCTCTCCTCTCATTCTTGAATTACACCCTATGTTACTAATGCACATCTTGTTTTGTAGAGTTCTCTCTTTTACAGTGAAATAAACAGAAAACAAAGAATTCATAACATCTCCGACAATTCTAGCAAAAACTTGGGCAAAGAGCAGAGATAGTAATTGCAACCAAAAAGTCGTCATGTTCACGAATCTAACAAATAAAGCTGTTCAATTAAGAGCACAAGTAAAAAAATGCTTGAATACAATTACATAGCAACAAAAGTCTACATGATGGTATAGGTTGTTAACGAAAAATTTCTTAATTAATAGAATACATATAAAAGAAACTCACTTGAGGATAAAGATCACAAGTGCCCAATTCTTTAACAGCCAAAGGCAGTCTTTCTCCATCAGCAACCTGAGAGAAAAAGTAAAACAGTAATTTACATTTCCAAACAGAGCAGCGGTTAATGCTGTTGATAAACTTAGTTAAGCAAAGCAGGAAGAATATCAAATCCACACCTCATAATCTGCTCCAACACTCTTAATGTTAACAGTCTGAATTTCATTATGCTTAGCCCATATAACCTTTCCACCGTTATCCATGCTAGCAACAGGTACCTCTNCATAATCTGCTCCAACACTCTTAATGTTAACAGTCTGAATTTCATTATGCTTAGCCCATATAACCTTTCCACCGTTATCCATGCTAGCAACAGGTACCTCTCGACCGATTTTCACCATGATGGTTCCTTCATCATAACCAATTACAACCCTGTGTGGTAAATGTTACACATTGAATTCAGTTGCCTGATAAAACAGAATCCCCAGGCAAGGCAAGCTAACATTAAAATTATTTGGTGAGTTTTTCAAATTTTCCCAGTATTTTCAACCTGTATCCAGCAAGATCTAATATATTTATTCAGCCAAAACCTTTCTCTAACCAGTAAACAACCTCACTAACATTGAGATATGACAATTAAAAAAAGATTCCGTTCGGCAGTCTTCTCAACGGAATCCGAACAATTTAGAACTTCTGCACTAATAAAACATGATTCCAAAAAGCAACAACTGCCACCCTAATATTACAGATAAGTCACAAGCATCAGAGTCCCAGACAAATGAACGGAAAATAAACTTACCGTCTTGAGCCTTTTATGCAACCAATAGCCCAAACTCTTTCAAGACCATAATTCAACGCGTTTTCAAGTCTGCAAGATAATGCAACTAAATGAGAGTTCTTATGAACAGATGATGAGTATAAACTAATTATTACTGTATGTAAGATAACAAGAATAAGAAAATTACGTAGAAGAGAAGAAAATAATTAAAGAAATATGAAAGCAAAGGTAAATACAGATACATATAGTCAAATCATTATATCTTAGAAAAAAACTGATGAGTACAGAAGGGAAAAGGAACTGGGTAAACATGCTAAATGTGCAGCTACTTCTCATTATTCTTTTAAGTGAAAAATTTACACAAAGTGCCACATGAGGAAAGCAAGTTTTCTGAGGACACTTCATGTAAGATAAAACAACCGCATCAAGGTCAATATACTCTTGGTAGTGAGAAATCTTGTAATAAAACATTACCTATAAGTGGTCGCATGCCATATACGAACTGTACCATCCTCAGAACCTGTAATTATGATGGGAAGTTCTGGATGGAAACATGCAGCAGAAACATTGTGTGTATGACCTTCTAAAGTCTGAACACAACTTTTTGTTTGATAATCCCACACCTAGTCACAGGACTAGAAATTGCCTTAACATTTAATGAATAGAAACTTGATCAAGAGGACAAAAGGGGAAAATTTCACAAACCTTAGCAGTTTGATCATCAGAACCAGTAATTAAGTATGGTTTATCGCCACCCGTGAAATAATCTACACAATTTACCCCTTTCAGATGGGCATCCAATGTGAAGTTTGGGTCAGGGGAGCCAAGGTTCCATATCTACAAGAGCAAACATAGCAGGACCATATAAATACACGTCCAATAGATAAATACTACAACAAACTAAGCCTTATTCCAAATAAATGGTCAGCTACATGAGCAAAAAGTATACAAATACAATTATTAAACATTTACTAGTAAACCACACTGGTACCTTAACAGTGCGATCTAGAGATGCACTAGCAAATGTGTTGGTGTCTTTTGGATTAAACGTCACTTGCATCACGTAATGGGAATGACCCTCGAATATTTGAGTGCACGCCCACCCCTTTTCCCAGTCCCACAGCTTTATAAGCATGTCATCAGATGATGACAGCACATATGGAAGAGTAGGATGAACTGCCACACACCTAATATAATCTGTATGGGCTTCAAACACAGTGACCTTATCCATTGTATTGTAATTGTATACACGAACAAACATGTCATCAGCACCAGCAACAACCCACTGCTTACGAGCTATGAACTTGGCCGACCTCACTGCAAGAGGATATTGTTGGCATTTGAATCAAGCACATTTCTCATCAAAATGGGAAATTCCGGTGAAATATTTATTTATAACCCAAACAATAAAATAAATCTTAATCGCGAACCTGGTAGTTCGGTGACTTCAAAAGATGTAACTGCTGTCTGCAGAAAGAGAAATGAAATCTGGATTAGCATTTGGGAACTGTGTGGTCAACAAGACAGTAGTTGATAGAGAACGACACAACTATTACAACTCAATTATCGAAACACAATATATATCCTATTCACGTTGATAGGATCATTCCCATAACTATACTAAAAGCTGTAGGTGTCTCCCGTCCAAACTGGGAAACAAGAAATGGTGCTTCTGATTAATACATGGATTCTAACGTAGCACATAAATGCAGATAAATGAATAAGGCTCAGATGAAATATATAGAGATTGTTTAGATATTGGTATAGCTATTAAATGCATATACGGAAATATACACATGCTGCAACTTGAAGAATAAGTATAAGGCTCAAATGAAATATATATTAGAAGTCTTCATAAATAGTAAAAGGCCTCAAATCCTTGTTATCAAGGAAACCACAATTCTCAAGTAAAGTCAATATATTAAAAACCAAATAATAACCGTGGTGCAATCTCACTGTCATGTTCTTCTTGAATAACTTAAATTTGAAAATTAGTTTTGAAGTGTAGTAGTTTGATGATGATAAGAAAAAGGGATATATCTTCTCTGCTCTCGGTTGCAGGCTTTCAAGCCACACCTCAATAAGTTTTATCAAGTCTTCACGAACTGATTATGTTTTCTCCTAACAGCCACATGTCAAGGAGATCAACCTAACTGACACTTCAAATTGCTTTCTGATTTATAATTTGCCTTTGGGTACAAAGATATTACAGTAAACCATCATTTCAGAAAAGACATCTAAAAATACCGCAAGTCAGTTCACTTGAAAAATAATTTACACTTAACATTTCAAAATACTTACCACTTATTAGCTTATTAATGATAAAATTAAATGGAGACATCTGTGGAAGATTCATCAATTAATTATGCCTCAACAACTATAATGCAGTCCAATTATAAACAACTCATGATCAGCTGCAGACTTCATACCTGGGTCTGGTAGTTCCAAATGTCAACAGTTCCCGAATACAAACTTGCCAATATCCTGTGAAAGCAAACATGGCATCTCATGATTACAAAAAAAAATCAGAATTTTTTACCCAAATACACTGGGCCCTCACAAAAGTGTAGAGAAAAGGAAAAACGTAATCAGACAAGTGGTTTTCTATTTGGATTGAAAAATATGTATAGAAATGTAGACCTTGTTTAGATGAAGTATGTCGAATTATATATTAATGCTGGATATAAACACTAATTAAACTCAAAGGACATCAAATTTGCAGATGTTAATTACTAAAACCAAGCCATAAACTGCAAGTAAAATCAAGGAAAACAATAATACGACTACATTTACAAACAAATGGTTTTTCTTAGACCTTGCTTGGATGAAGTATGCCAAATTATATGTTAATGTTGAAAATAAACACTAATTAAACTCAAAGGACATCAAATTTGCAGATGTTAATTACTAAAACCTAGCCATTTTAAAATGTAAGTAAGTAAAATCAAGGAAAACAATAATACAACTAAATTAACAAACAAATGGTTTTTCCTTTAACCACTATTAATACAATGCCGCAAAAGATTGACTATAGAATTTCCCGGAGACAAAACATAGAAAAACTTGAATATCAAATGCCAGACATATGAGACTAAAGAATGAGGAAATTTTGACTAATTGATGAAGAAAAAAATATTACCATGGCTCCGACGGATGCAGATCAACAGATTTTACTCTTTCTGATCTTTTAGAAAGTTTTCTCTGATCCAATAATTCATAGTCAGCATTCAATAATTCATAGTCTCACACTGAATCAAAATCAGAAATTCACAACAATCCAAATTTTAATAACTTCAGTACCTTGATTTCCAATCTGAGTGGCTGCATCCCGCCATTAAAAATAAACATAACAAAAATCAATCCAGTATGTAAATCAGAAGTAGCTCAAATCCGCACCAAATTACAAATCTAAAATCGAAATTTACAATATACAATAAATTGACTCCTACTTTCACAGAAATTGAGGAAAAAATAATCAAGCACGACCAATCTAAATTCGAATCAGATTTCAACCAGATCAAGGAAGCAACGAAACGCAGAATTAATTACAAAAATGATAGGATAAAAAAAAACTCACCATTTTCTCCTGACGATTTGTATAAATTCAGTAGGATTTATGATTCAGAACCCTATAGATCCAAATGCTAAACTCAGTCACAAACCGAGATCAAGAGAGAGAGTGTATATATATGATTTGCGTGTATATATTTATTAAGAATTAAACTAAATGCATTGGGTAGGAAAAGCGTCTCTGTTTTTAGTTTAGTAACAAAAATACAAAATTAATGAGGGTGTTTTCAACTTACTGGTTATTTATGAGTAATTATCATATAACTTGGTTAATGGGTGTTTTTTTTTTGTTTTTTATTATTATTATTGTATATTGGAAGTACTTAGGATGTTTTAACCATGATGTGGGAGAGAAGGAACCAATTCGAACTCGTTTGTGTCTTAGTGCAAACTTCATGCCATTTTTACTCGTTTTAGACATGACTTATTTATCCTTTTATAATCGTAAAATCTTGATTGAAGAAAGACATTTTGATATTTTCTTCCAGAAATAATAAAACGAGACGCTGATAACAATGCTAATTTCATTTATGACACCAACGCGAATGCAAGAAATGATTATAAGACCACATTTTCTACAATGTTGTCTTTTGTTGAATGATAAAGGATCTACAAGCACATATTCATAGTTCATTCATGACAAATTCAATTTTTCATAATGAATCGCGGAGCATGAGAAGACCATGCTATATTTGCACTGCCCTTGTAATGCTCTTGCAATCAACATCGGCATTGTTACTATAATATATTGTTAGAAATATTACTAGTTGCAATACAGTAAAGTGCATAAATAAAATTTATCGACTGATCGAGTCTCGTGACAACACGATTTCCTAAAGCGAAATTGACCGTCGATAACTGCTACGACCTTTGTGGACAGATTACGTCCAGGATACATCGATCAGATAAATCAATTGTGCAGCAACTACAAATGGTTTTCACTCTCAAGTGTACTCCAGAAAAATATATATAATTGAGTATAATATTTTTCAATAGGAGGATAGAATTTCGTTTTTGTAGTAATTTTCTAATGCCAGGACGTGTGTTTATATATGCAAAAAAATGATGTAACTGTCTCCACCATGATCTAGTATTATTTGCAGTTTTTATGGCTAGTGGTAATTGATTGTTAGTACTAAAAGTTAAAAACTATCATATTTTACTGCGTGAGGTGTGACTTGAATCCCCGACCTCCTACACAAATTCCACGCTTTTCACCAATTAGGCACTTCATCTGAATTAATTGTTTATTTCACATATTATATTTATTTTATAAATATCTAACATATTGTACTCAAGGTTAGGCAAAAAAAGTCGAAAAATCGAACAAATCAATCAAACCGAACCGGCTCGGTTTGACACAGGTAATTGGTTTGGTTTGAAAAAAAAAATTGTTTTTTTTTTCTAATTTTAAACCATCTTACTTCCAAAAAAAAAAAAACCTATTTATTTCATCGCCCCAATTCCGAATCCCACATTTACTTAATTAACCAATTACCAATCCAACAAAACAATCCTAACGATTAAAATAAAGAGTGAAAAGCGAACCCTCATATCTCTTTTCGCTACTTCCCTATCTCACCATTTAACTCACGAAAAATAGTCAAACGGAGAAAATAATGAACTCCACCATAAGTCTTTGTTACTTGTTCTACAATTATACAATCTACATAGTAATATCACCATTCTATTGACAATATTAGTGTTAGGCTTGAGGAATATGAAATGAGTAGTGTGCATATCAACAACATAACTATTTGTGTTTCGCGCGGAAAGTTCGAGCCTCGCTAACAATTAGAAGATTCAGACGATTGTGTAAGGAACAAACCTCTCGAGACAAAGTCTCAACGATGAGTATTTTATTTATGAAGATTACAATTTGCACGAAGCGAAATGTCTCCAAGAGGCGTAAGCACACAAAGAAATTGAAAGTTCGAAAACAAAAAATTAAAGAAAAACGAAATTACGTAGTCTCTGTTCAAGAGTAATTTGATCGAGGTTGCTTCTGTGTTTTCTCTTCTCTTTTATACTTCTTTGGCCTTTTTTTGTTGTAGAATTGCTTGTCGCCTTGTAACTACCCACTTTCTCCATAATGAATGACTTGTCAATAAAATGCAGCCTTTAACTGCTGCCATTACTCCCATTATTCAATTGTTTGCCTCCAAGGTTCTGGGTCGTGGAATGCAATTAGATTAAACGTCGTCTTAAGTAACAACTAGGCATTACATTTACCAAGATCCCGGGCGTCTCTGAATAATAACGAGGCACTATATTCGCCATGGTCTTGGGCATTGTGCAAGATTGGACGATGATGGGCCTCTGCTAATTACTCCATCTTGGGCCTTTCACATGGCCTTTATTTGGGCCTATCCTTCGGATTTCTTAATTGGCCTCCATTTTTTGGGCCATTTAACTGAGCCTCATTTTTGTTTGTCAACAATTTGGATTAATTTACGTATTAGTGAAAATTTTGCAAAATATTTTTTACCAAAAGAAATAAAGACAACTTCCAATATATTAATTTATTTGAAAAGATTGGGTTACTTTCCGAACACATTTAGTGCTTATAAAACACTATTGACAATTCATGTCACTGTTTAAATTGTCAAAAAAAGTTTTCAAACTTGAAGTTATTAAAATATTATTTGCGATCAACCATTTTACTAGAACAATTGAATGGATTAGTTTTGATTTTTGTCGAACAAGATTTGTTAGAACATATTAATTATGAAAGTTTAAATAGTGAGTTTACTTTTAGAAAATGCAAATAAATATTTTTACATATAGCTTATTTGAGCCTTTTTTTTTTAAGAAAATGCAGTTTGTAATAGTAGATTTATGAAAATGTGTGGTTAAAAAATAAGGATTTTTTTTTTAATTTATGTGTAATATTATTCTATTGAAGAATATGCAGTCGAAAAGAAAAGAGAAAAATGTAATTTGAAAATAATGGGGATCAAACAAGGGCGTGATTTGTTGTATTACAAGGTTTACATGTGATATTTGATGTTTCTAATTTCAAAAATTGCTCATACGGAATTGCATGAAAAATTTAGTGGCTTTGATGGTTCTTTATAGGTGACATGAATTTTGATGAAGTTCGGGGAGTTTCGAGCTTTACTTGTACTTTTTTATTCACGACATGTAAAAAAATAAATAAATATTTAAATATAATATTTTTTCAATGAAATAATATTATTGAACATATTTTTTTCTCAATATGTTTTTAACTTCATGAAATGCGGCATCATTTTATAATGTTGTGCATGTGCCCAAAATTTTAGAGTCGGCACTGAGCAAAATATATCCTTATCGTTTGTACTCATTGCATAAATAGTCCATACCATTTCAAACTTGACATTTGCACCTTCATTTCAAACTTTTTTTGCGGAGTTGGTCGTTTTTGTCATGTTTCGTTAAATTCTTCTGTTAAATACAGGTAATTGACGTAAAACATTCCTATCATTTGCATTTATTGTGCAAATCATCAATTTCGTTTCAAATTTGACATTTGAACACTTGGATCGACCATTTTTAGCATAAAAGTTTTATTTTCTCCATTCAAACATTATAAAATGACTAATTTACCATGTTCTTTAAATAAACAAATAGACTACACATTGCAAACCCATCCTTCAGTGAACTTCCCAACAAATCAAGCTTCTAAGTTCTAAGCATCTGTCTGAGAGCGCTACTATTAGCAAATAATTGATTTTTGAATCGTTGAAATGGGGCCCACCTTTGCCAGCCTGTAGACACCCACAAATTTTGACCATTTTATCGTGATTTAATATTTTCAATTGTCATTTTTGTCATTCATTTATGGGTCAGTATAAAATCATGGAAGGATAAATCTTACATTTTACACGCCCATATAATTTGACAATTCATACGATCACTGAAATCTGCCAATAATAAGGGAGGGGAAAGGGGACTACATTTCCAGCGGTTGATTTTTTTGGTTAAAATGTGGTGAAAATCCCACCTAAACCGGCGATAAAGTTGTTTCTTGCTTGAGGTTCTTTGTAACCGACTTTATGTTCTCGTTTGGTCCCATTTTCAAAATTTAACCTTTTTTTTATTTTCTAAAATTTATTTTCAATTACACATTTACGGCATTCACATCTTTTATCAATTTTCAATTTTACGTTTTATCAGTTTTTATCAAAATATACTAAAAATCTAATTTTTAACTAACTGAACAAAAAAATATGAATTTTCTGCTCCTAGCTTTATAAACAATCATAGAGTACACTTCAATAATTGAATTCGACAGTCCATATATACACACTGCATTTCTACCATTACCAAACATCCGATAACCATAAGAGAAGACACATATTATGGTAAGACAAGAGCACATCTCCGATTCTCCCCAACTTGCTGAATTTTGGTGATAAAAAATTGTGATGTGAATGGTGACTTTCCACATAAATTTCCCGCATCCATTTACAACTCCTAATTTTATATCACAATTTATTTATATTACCACCCACATATATGATGTCACCGAAGAACACATATAAGGAAGATTTTTCACAAACGCATTTACATAAGATGTCCCCAATTTTCGCTTGCATCCAATGGAAATTTCATAAATGGGATTTTGATTCAAGAGATAGGGTGGTGGCATGTAATTTGAATCAGGCGATGGATCGCAAGTTTGGTGGGGATCGCATTTCGGTTTTGTCAACTAGTTGGAGGTTTTGGTGAGGCGATGACAATTTCGGCCTATCGGGTGTCGTATTCTGTTGAATCGTAGTTAAGAATCTCAAAAATTATGTGCTTAAAATTAAATCTAACCTTGATTTTTAAGGGTTGTAGTCAATATAGACTTTTAAAAAAACTTGTATAAATTTGAAAAATAAAAAGTCTATTCAAATTCAATATAAACTTTCAAGATTCCATAAAAGGTTTGAGAGATTTGTTGGTCTCAAAGTTCACAAAGAACACAAAATTAAAACAGTAAATTGCATAAAGTAAAAGAACACCAAGGATTTTCGCCCAAAGGGTCCGGATGTTCAACCTTAGGCCTAATCACCCATTGAGCATCCACACAAAGGGATTACACTCTAGTTTTACCAAGAAATCACCAAGAACATATTACAATGTATCTTCAATATTTATCTCGCCTCAAAATCACTAAGAATATACATCAAGTGCCATCACTGCCTTATCACTCGAATTTACAGAAATCACTCAAATTTACAAACGACAGAAAGAAAGAAAGAAAGATGAACCATAATCACACAGAGAGAAATCTCTCAAAAGGCACTGAACAGTTGTAGAAGAATGAAGTTTCGAGGAAGCCCTTTAAGGCAAGCAAATCAAGAGCCATCATCAACGATGGAGATCTGGCCAAGTGGAGGGCCAAATCACAAAGCCAAGAAAATAATAAAGCGTGTAAGGAGCAAGCACGTTTTTAAAACCAAGTAATAACATTTGGGCCAAAGATCCGGTTCCAGCTCAAGCCTAACAGATTAAACTAGGCCAAAGAATTATGAGGCAGCCCATACCATAACAATCTCCACCTTCCTAAATAATTCTTGGTGACTTAGTGTACTAGATTGCCATTATGTATCATTTGCTCTTATATAACCTGTAAAAATAAAAACAAGAAGAACTTAGAAAATGTTCACACAGAGCCCCACTCGATTATTCTAAACATAATAAAATTCAGTAATGTTCAGAGTATTCAAGCAGTTTCTAAATTTGTTTAAAGGTAAAGCTTTGGTTCCCAAATCAGAAGGGTTGAACTCAGTTGAAATTTTCTCTAGACTAGTCAAAACTTTTTCAGCCATGTTCCTGACAAAGTGGAACTTAATATCAATATGTTTAGTACGATCATGATACATGAGATTTTTGCTTAGATGTATAGCACTTTGATTATCTATGTAAATTTTGACAGAATTATTCACAAAGCCAATTTCATTAAGTAACCATCTTAATCAAAGACTTTCCTTAACAGCATCACAGGCAGCTATGTATTTTGCCTCTGTAGAAGACAAGGCAACAAGTTTTTGCAATTGAGATTTCCAGCTAATGCAACCATCACATAAAGTCAAAACATAAGAAGAGGTAGATCTTCTCTTATCTAGATCTCCAGCAAAATCAAAGTCAGTATAGCCTTTAAAAAACAATGCCTTCATTACATTTTTTAAACAATAGACCTAAACCAGTTTAGCCTTTCAAGTATTTTAACATTCATTTCATAGCAATCCAATGTGTCTCACCAGGATTAGCCATAAATCTACTTAAAATTCTTATACCATGAGATACATTATGGATCCAACAGTGTTAGCATAGGGAATATTTTTCATTCTTTTAAACTCTTCATCAGTTTTAGGTGACTGTTCACTAGAAAGTTTAAAATGATTTGCAATAGGCAAAGATGCAGGTTTACAGTCAATCATAGAAATTTTTTCAAGTATTTTCTTAATGTATGCACTCTGTCTTAGCCATAACATGGAATCAGTTCTGTTCCTTTCTATTTCCATGCCTAGTATCCTTTTAGCTTGCTCTAAGTCTTTCATTTCAAACTCAAGTTTTAACTTTGATTTAATAGAATCTATTTCAGATCTAGTTTGACAAGCAACATATCATCAACATATAAAAGCTGGTAAATAGATTCAGGTCCTCCTAACCCTTTAAAGAAAAGACAAGAGTCACAATTGCTCTTAACAAAATCCAAAGTCTCAATATAAGCATTGAACTTTTTACACCACTGTCTAGGAGCTTGCTTTAAGCCATAAAGAGCTTTTTTCAACAGGCAGACCTTTTGAGCATTAGATTTGACTTCATAACCAACAGGTTGTCTCATATAATTGGTTTCCTCAAGATCCCCATTCAAAAAACAATTTTCACATCAAGCTGATCAAGTTCCTAGTTAAAATGAGCAGTTAGTGCAAGCAGAATTCTAATAGAGGCGTGTTTTGCAACATGAGAAAATTTCTCATTATAGTCCACTTCTTCTTTTTTAGTGAAACCTTTAGCAACAAGTCTAACTTTATATCTTTTACCTCCTACATTAGAATTCCCTTCTTTATTTTTGAAAATTCATTTACAGTCAACTATTTTCTGATTCTCAGGTTTGTTAACCAAAATTCACGTTTTGTTTTTTTATTAGAGATTCCATTTCTTTATTCATAGCTTCTTTCCAAAACTTAAGCTTCTTCAAAAGTGGAAGGTTCAGCATTCAAAGAATCAAGAGCAGTAAACAGAGTAACAAAATCATCACTGTTAAACCTAGTAAAATGAATCATGTTCATTCTATCTCTGTCTCTAGTCAGTTGATAGTCAACCAAGGAGGGATTAATAGATTCAGTTTCATCATCAGGTTCACCCAGGTCCCGATTTACTTCAGATTGTGTAGACTCCATCTCAATCAAATCATTGTGATTATTTGATTGATTTTCAAGAATGGTCTCAATGGTAGGAGCAAGATTATCATATACTGTTTCAGATTTGGTATTGTAGGGGAAGTTATTTTCATTAAAGATAACATTTTTGCCGATAATAACTTGAAAACCATTTTTACATTTCACCCAAAGTCTGTACCCATTGGTTTCTTCCCTATACCCCAAGAAGACACACTTCAAGGACTTTGGTTCAAGTTTCCCTTCATTTTTATGGGAAGAGGCAGCACATCCAAAAACTTTAAGTCTAGTGTAATCAGACACATTATTGGACAACTGTTTCTCAGGAATTTGAAAATCAACGACACTTGAAGGACTTCTATTAATGATATATGTGGCAGTTTTTAAAGTTTCTCCCTAAATTTTTTTTGGAAGGCTAGAACTGTGAATTATACACCTGACCGTCTCCAATAAAGTCTTATTCATCCTCTCAGCAATACCATTTTGTTGAGGGGAGTATGTCACAGTTCTATGCCTTAGAATTCCATTTTCTTTACAAAAAGAGTCAAATTCCAGATTGTAGAATTCAAGGCCATGTCAATCCTAAGTGCTTTGATCTTCTTATTGGTTTGATTTTCAATTATCAATTTCCATTGTTTGAAATTTTGAAAAATATCAGACTTATGTTTCAAAA
>CAIGRO010301845.1:0-11151 GCA_903798355.1 Fraxinus baroniana
CCTTACTTTTGATTTTTTCCCAAAACACTTTCCTAAATTTAGCCCAACAAATTTAAAAGCTACTTTTGAGTCTCAAGACTCATTTTAACTTTTCAAAAATCATATCAAACGGGCCTTTATTGATGGTAACAAAATAAAATTTCATTTTAATAAATTAAATAAAATGCACTATTAGAAATTATCAAAATTTATGAACACGAGATAATGAAACAATAATGTATCCAATACAATAAATAGGTCATAATGACATAATGTAAGTAACAAAATTTCCTTTTTGTAGGTGGAAATAGGGTAAGCATTATGCATGGACTTATCTCTTTGGACAATGCATTTGGTTATTTTCTTTGTAGGATGTTGATTAATTGGTTAAAGCCCCGTTTGATCCACATTATTTTTTTTATTCTCATTTTTCTATTCATTTTTCAATAAATAATATTTTTCATATATCAATAATTTTTCCTTTCTTTTTCAACCACACGTTCCTCATCATATCACTTAAAAAAAAATGCATTATATCATTTTAATATGCACCAAACACGCTCTAATATTTTAATTTTGCATTTAAATTGAATACCAATATTATTTAATTTTAAAAAATTTATTTCAACTCCTTGACGAGCAATGTCGGCAAATAACTAGAGGTGTTAAAAAATATATTTTATCATTTATTTGTTTAATTGATTACATATTTGAGTGTCATTTTCAAGCAGAAGATAGAAACAAACATGTTGGTCACCTAACGGATGATTTTCCAAGTCAAAGCACATTATTTTTGAAGAGAAGAAACTTCTACGAAACAAAATCAGTGAATTTTTAATATATACTAGTCGACGCACGTGCAATGCACGTGCTTTCGTTTAATTGAGTATGTAATAGCGTGGAATGATGGTTAGAAACAGATTTAATTATCTAGTATATAGTATTCGAACAAACAAGACAAAATAAGAGAAGTTTAATGCTTCATAATAACTAAACATGTAACATAAAGAGGGAACACGTTTCTCATTTCAGATTACTCATACTTTAAAGGAGCAAAGCTAGAATGGAATCGATACATTAGGATGTCATATCCTATTGAACAACTGCAACTTTTTGCAAGGTTCAAGAAAGGACAGAAAACTCATTGAATCGGCACTAAAGCTCAAAAAACCAAGACATACTTGTTAGTGTGAAAAGATCGGGGACAATTGTCACAGCATATAAGATCTCCATAATCAAAGCATAATGAGCAGAGATCATCATTTTCATCTGCAAAGACTCTACGTTCTTTTGTCAGGCTGAGGGATAGCTCATACAGAGACACCCCATTGGATATAAATATGTTATGGTAACTGTCAGACCAACAAGAACCATGTCAATGCTTACACAAACCTAAACGAATTCAAAGAGATTATATTAAATATTACTTAGGCCTCTGATCAACATAGCTGGTAGTCCTTGAAGTTTCTCTTGCCAACTTTATTATGTCAAAGTGTTAGCAACAATATTTAAAAAGATTGGCAATTTGTCAAATTTGTTGCCTGATAATGTGAAACAAATCACAGGACCAATTTGCCACGAAGAATAATGTGACCTCTCATGGCAAAGGGTTAAACAGGAAAATGCAAGAAATACTCACGGCTTTCAGCGAGAAGCAAAACCAGCATGTGCCTCAAATTGAGAGGGGCTCACCTGTTCATAACAATAAGAATGTCAACATCACAGAGACAACGTGCTTTTTACTGCTATAGCAGACAAAGAGCATGTTTGAGTAAGCTTTTAAGGGGTTCACAACAGCCTTATCAGCTCATCCAAAATGCACAAGATGTATAGTTTAGATTTTCATACAACGCTAGGAAATGTACGACTTTGTTGCAGCAAAAGCAGAATATGCCATAATCTTCCTTGTAACCCTCAAGCTTTTTCTGCTCACAGGAAGAAGTCACGCAAGGTTAAAACTCTTTCTTCAAATAAATGAATGACTTCGTTTCAGAACTACTCTATAATGCATATATCAAGCAACAACCAATAATTTAATCTAAAAAGAAGTGCAAAAAAGACGAGAATAAATGCTATAAATTGCAGTGACCTTTCTCTGAACATAATAAGCCAATGCTGTTAGCTCAGGAAGTACATCATCCTTGAATACCAATCTGTGCATTCACTGATCCCTGTAAAATGTAAACAGAAAGAATTAGCACTATGCTTAGTAATAAATACAGGATACAGCAAAATTTCCATCCTACTCATTTATCACTGAAAGCTAAATGGCATCTTAGTCGAAAGCCATATTATACCTGATTTTCAATAAATTCTACATGACATGTTCAAATGTAAACTTTTGCTGTTCCTCTTTCCTTATAACCAAAGTTTTGACAGCAAAAAAAGGGATTTAAATACTCCGCTCAGATTGCGAGGATGATCCATAGACCATTTAAATACTCCGCGCATCAAAATTTATTTTGAAGTGAACTCCATCCTTGAGACAACAATTGAGCAGTATAAATTTGTTTTCTTGCATTCCTTTCCTTAGACAATCTTTTCCACTGTATATTTAGTTCTTTGACTGTTTGACGTAAGTTAACTAAAATTTTCCTAATTTCTCCTCATCTTCTGTGACTCATACTAACTTTTTATATTTTATTATCTTTTCTCAGTTTTCGCTATCCTCATCAGTTGCTCACACATGCAATATGGCAGGATTTGGATGCATTTTGATCAAGTATTGAAGTTGTAGTTGCAAATAGATAAGAGAAGCATAAAACAAGCTAAGAAGGATAAAAAAACCTGAATGATCACAGATTGATGTCCATAGGGACAATCATATATTTGCTTTTCAATTTGTACATGTTAACTTGTACTCACGTCTATTTATATTTAGTATAAACCTATCAATAACAATATATATTGACAATAAGAATAATAGCTTTTAAACTCTTTCTATTTCATGTAATTGTAAAAAAAAGGTACGTAACTTCTGAACTTCATACATCAACACTTGCTAATTCATTTTTTTTCTAATTTATTCATTCAATAATTAATCAATCAGCCTATATCCTTCAATGAATAAATTCATAAAATCACTGACAGTCTAAAGAAAACTCAATAGGTACAGAAACATGAATTTTCGAACTTCAGGTCTCTAACTTTTCTCTAAAGTTCAGCTCACATCTAAAATCCGAATAATAATAATATCATTTTCAATACAAAGTTAAACAATAGGAATCGACAAAACAATCATTTCGTACCTGAGTAGAAGATATATTAACAGTCCAGAGAAAAATCTAAGGTTTCACAAAAATTCAACCAAATTCACAAGTGTACATAACATATATAGATAGTGATAGTAGTTCTACCGTGAATTCTTCCGCAGCTACTGTCTCATAATTTTATCAAGGAATTAAAAATATACCACAAGAGACTAAAGAAACTACAAAAAGGATTCACTGAATAAAATTCTGATCAAAGCCAATCAAGAATCAAAATCTCTATCAATAGTCACCAAACGGAAATCCAGAAACTAATAGTGCGAAAAAAGAAAAGAAACCCAAAAATTGTCAGTTCTCATATCAAAACCAACTAAAATAACTAAAAACCCATTTATACATTTATTAGTCTATACTGTAAATGTAGCATACAATTAACAATGTAATTTATATTTTTTCTGCGATGCATAAACGCAAATAATAACCTTTTGCGCATATTACTTATCAATTTTTTTCCTACCCATTTAATCATTATTTTCAAAAATGAACAATGACAAAGGAAATACAAACTAAAAGAAAAGAAAATCATTTCAAAACATGCAATCGTCAGTCAAAACAGAAAAATGCAGGTTTAGTTCTCAAAAAGTTTATATTTCAGAAATTTTCGAGCAGAAGTATAAGCTTAATTTGTGTAAATAAATGCGCGACAAACGAAAGATCCAAAAATACCTGTTGGATCGTAGAATTCTCTCGAGATCGAATAGAGCTTCACCGATTTTTCAGCTTGTATTGAGTAATGAGTAACAAGCCAATGAAGGAATATCGGAGATTTTTTTCAACTTCCTCCTTTGTACAAAGAGTTTTGTAACAATCAATTACACCTCAATTTGCTACAAGGATTCAGAATTTTTTGTTTTTATAGCCTTGTAATTAAACTAAGTACAATAAGTCAAAGGTGAATTTTGGAGGAGGATCTATTAAGATTCTGATGAAATTTTTATTGTCCAAAAAGAATCATAGAAATAATTAATTTGCAGCAGTTTTTGGCTTCTGTGTGGCAATAAGCATCTTAAAATAAAAATGTTGTAACAAAAAGAATTACTATATCGTTCTAAGAGCAAGACTTAAAAAGAAAAATTTGCAAAATAAAATATTTTTAGTGTGGATACGTTAACAACCACATTTGTATCAAGTTTTGTAGGTAAAGCTCAACAAGATTGCACAGTGAGATTTAAAGATAAAGCATTCTATATACTGTCAGAAGCAATTATAAGTCTTTCTGCAGCATTTGAAAGCTAATACAGAGAAGAAGCTAAGGACTTAAAATATTTGAAGATGATATTTTGCAATTTTAATCTTCTTTTAGGCTAATAGATTAATAAACTTCACTTGCTCAGTATGAGGTACTGGGATGATGAACTCCCTAACATTTGTATTACAAATTGACGTTGAAAGGGATAGTTCACCAAGCCAGTAATGCAGTAGTCCAACAAATGTAAGAAAATGTTTAGCTATTATGTCAAAGTGACAAGTATTCGCAGCAACTTAAAAGGGGAAAATGAAAAATATATATTGATTTTACCCATTGCCTCCATAAACATTGAGTTTCTCTACTTCACCACCAGTTGTAGTTAGTTGCTCTCGTTCTTCTACATTTTCTTCGAGACGATGGTGAACTGTCAAGAGTGAAAACTACTTTTTTGTGTGTTCAATATGTATTGAGAATTTTCAATGGATGTAACAGTTATGGTGCAGTGATGAATTATAACAAATATAAATGTTGTTCTAGAATTCTCACCTATCATTTATAGCGCAGAGATGAAATAAGAAAACGTAAAAAAGTTAAATAATCATCAAAGCGCACATAAAAAAGGAAAAGAAAAGAAAGAAGTTGATAAGAAGAAAATTTTATGCTTGCTTCTTTGTTGAAATTTAATGAGTTTTTACTTTTTACAAACTTGGCAACTAATAATTCGGCATCAAGAAAACCATATGTACATCACACAAACTGAACTAAGTCTAGGCTGAAGGAAAAAAACAAATAAAAACAAAACAATCAGATGCCATATAGAAAATAGTATGCATTGGGCTATAAGTAATTTTTACGCATTTAAATAAGCTAACAAATTGTGGATTTTAAGAACACAAATGATCCACCATATGCCCTTATTTTATCAGTCTAATACCAAAAGAAGTCAAAAATCTAAAAGAGCAAGGTGCATTTGGCTATATCAAGCACCCAAATTAAGGATAAAACCCCGATTCACACATAACGCAACTCTCTGAGGTTTTGATCTAGTCATCAATAAGGCAACAATAATGTCTGTCTTAACATTCCCTAACTTACCTTCTTTGGAACATTCCTTAAATTCATTCTCTCAAGGACTTAAATTCGTTCTCTGAAGGAATATATTCCCAAATTATACTTTCTAACAATAATTATATAGTTATTGATATAAAAGTGTTAGCGAAATCAGTAATCTTCTTCCATTTCTTACGATATTATTTATTGTAGCAAAATTCCCCCATAGTCTAGTAATCTCATGTTCCATTTCAACGTTATTAACCCACCAAAAGGAACTTCCAATAGAGAAAACAAGGGAACCCCCACCCCCAATCCAAAAAAAAAAAATCCCCAAATTTCTAATAACCATATGTTTTCACTACAATCAAAGAAATAAAATTAAGAAAAAATAAACCAAAAATCAGAAACGCAATTCTTCAGAGAAAAAAATTACTTTCATTGCATAAACGCATAATTAGTTAATTAATACCAACAAGCAGATTTACATTAGTAGTATTAGTACCAGGAAGAAGCTGGAGGTATTGATCACGAGGAGAGAGATCTCGTCCACTTTGGGGCGGATAACACCGACCTTGGCAAAAAAAATCACTGAACAGTTATAGAAGAGATATTTGGTGAACACACAATATAATTCCACGTAAGTATATGAAATCCAGCATGAAGAAACACAGAAAGATGTGTTAGAATTTATGACTTTTACACAGAGAAAAGAAAATATAGTTTATAGCACAACACCAGAACTCCCGAAGATTGAAAATGAAAATGATCTGTGTGGAAGATAAAAGCAAAAACATTATTCATACAGTCATAGTAGAACTAAACAAAATCATTCGAAACACGCATAAATGTGTACGAACTTCTTACCTTTTCACTTTGGAATATTCACACGAAGCTTTTTGTAGAAGATCTGACCTGAAAATCTGAAAATCACACGGTGTGAGTTCCAAAAGGGTACAAATGAATAAAAAACCACAGCACAATACCAGCAGTTTTGAAAGATCGACTACAACCAAGATTTTTTGTGGAATAACTAAAAAAAACCAGACGAGAGTACACCGATAAGGTTTCTATTCGAAGAATCGTATCAACACAAGAATTGATTTGCAGTTGAAACGGTGTCGTTTTGGTTGACGATGACAGTTGGCAAAAAAAACTGCCTATTTTATATTTGTTAGGATAAGTTTATCACCCCTAACAATAAAATAGGTAACAAATCAGCTGCAAATAAAGACAACCAAGGAAAAGAACGAAGAATAAATCCATTCAAGGATTAATTACCACTGAACATGAGCATAATTTGATAAAATTATATGTGAATCCAAGTTGAGCATGACAATAAACCACGATATACATTTTATACTCTATTATTCTTACTACCCTTTAAAGTGGAAGACGCAATAGTAATTTACCTTCTCAATATTGTCCATCATTATCCCTTTAACTTCTGTTATTTGAGCTTTCAATTTGGACGGCTTTCTTATTTCTTCTAGATGATTCATGCAATATTGCATGTGCTCTTTAAGTCATGGCCTAGGAAATAGAAAACAACATTAAGTCAAGAACTATGCAGAGAAAAAGCTAAATTGAAATATATACACACACCCAAATTCACAATCAAGATTTTATTCAATGCTAAATCAGTCCTCAAACAAATTGTCATCGTCATCGTCATAGTCATTTTCGGCAAGTGATTGTGGGTCATTGCTCTTGATACTATCACCATAACGTTGCTTGAAGTCATCCTTCAATTTTTCGAGAAACACAAATGGTACACTTCTTCCCATTGATTCATCAGCAATTACAAGTAAAACTACACTCTCAATGAATATTTAGTTGCAGCTATAGTTAGTTTAAGGATTAAAATTTACACAATGCCAAAAAAAATGCAGATTTAGAGGAGAACTACATAACAAATCCACTGTCAATCAAGAAATTGAATGTATGCCCATTGCAAGAGTAAGTGTACTTGCTAGTAGTAGAAGGAAGCTTTTGCAGGCATTGGACGTCAATGGTACTAAAATTTCCCGAGTAGTGTGCTATGCTAGAACCACAGTTCCTTTTGAAACAAAACTATAAATCAAGCCTTTCGGATTAATTTCTCAAGCCTCCCTCTGTGAACAACAGATAGAATGAATGAAATACACATGTCACTCTGCAGAATAATGCAAGAGAAACATATCAAGGTTGATCAAAACTCAAAGAAATCACATTATTCCCAGTGATTCAAACAATACACACATATGTATAATATAAAGTAAAAAGAAACAAGACAGTATGCGAATCAACTTCTGAATATGGAACATGGATTACCGAGTAGTTTTACAATTAAAAGTGATTTCTTTATAAAAATAAAAACAAAAAATCCCAACTATACACTAAATCAGAAGACGTGATTACTGAACTGTAAGAGGGAGAAATTCTCGTAGGCCAAAAAACTCAACCCATTTAGATCAAAACAATATAATTACAATTAAGAAATAAAATATCAATGAAATAGTAAATATTGACATGTTAATCGAGAAGAGGGTAAAAATAAGCACAAATACAAACCACGGAGGCACGGTTGGTGCCTCCGTTGGCAACGGAGGCACCCCGTGTCTCCGTTGCGCACAGAGGCAGGGTGCGAACGGAGGCATGGGGAACCAGATTTTTTGGAGGTCATTTTTACCGTTGCTGGAGTCACGAAGCCACGGGAACCAGATTTTGGGGAGGTCAATATTACACTTGCTGGAGTCTTCAGAATCACTTGTCCGATTGAGACTCTGGATTGGTTTTGGTATGAAATGAAGGCGGTGGAAATATTGTTACGGAGAAGATGAATAATTCAAACAAACCTGTACACGCGATTGGGGAAGAATTGGATGCAGAGATGAAGAGAGATTAGAGAGAGAAAGCTATGGGTTTTAAAAATTTGATGGACTTTGCAGAGGAAATAGGAAAATAGCCAAGTCGGTGAGACGGTGGAAATTTGAGTCAGTGTTTAAACGGCGTCGTTTTGTGGACGATGAGGTGGCAAAAGTGCCTCTTTTAGTATAGTTAGGANAGATGAATAATTCAAACAAACCTGTACACGCGATTGGGGAAGAATTGGATGCAGAGATGAAGAGAGATTAGAGAGAGAAAGCTATGGGTTTTAAAAATTTGATGGACTTTGCAGAGGAAATAGGAAAATAGCCAAGTCGGTGAGACGGGGGAAATTTGAGTCAGTGTTTAAACGGCGTCGTTTTGTGGACGATGAGGTGGCAAAAGTGCCTCTTTTAGTATAGTTAGGATTAGGATTATCGATCAAATCACAGGGTTCAAACAGGCTTTTAAACTCAAAAATCGTGTTTAACATTTCATGCGACTTTTAAACTCAAAATTCGCGTTTAACATTTCATGCGACTTCCCACTATCGCTCTCGACTCTTCCAGAATAAAAACCCCAGTCCCGTTTCACTTTCTTCTCACTCTAGCTTCTACACACACTAAACAATAGCGGCGTGATGGGCAGGTGCGAAATCTGCTGAAAGTAATCGAAACCAGGTAAAAAATTGGTTGAATCTCGCATTATAATAGGTGCCCTGTTTACCTTTATAATGTTATTTGCGTGTTTACGATGTTCTTTTTAATACCTGGTCATATCTTGTTAAATCTCAAAATTTTGAAACTAAGGGATGATAAAGAGAGAATCTCGTGATTGAGAACACGTTTTAGCTAAGCTTTAAAAAGTTCGCTTATGAGTAAATTTACGACCTAAAAGTAGAATGAAAAATCAGAAATTATTCGAACATGTTTGCAGTAAAAAAGTTACTTAGAGTGTGTTTGAGCCACATTATTTTAGAAGAATGTATTCTAGAATAATATATTGATGGAGAATGTATGGTTGAAAAAGAAGAAAAAGTTATTGATGTGAGGAAAAATAGTATTTTATTAAAAAATGTATAGTTGAAAACGAGCAGAAAAATGAGAAAGAAAATTTTAATTTGGCTCAAACAGGGGCTTAAAAAGCAATTTTACTTTTTAAGCTTCGCTAACAGGCTGGTGATTCCTTTAATACAATCTCATGTAGGACTAATTGGCTATTGTTTACTATCGTTCTTGACTGAGAGAATATGCCTACCTCTGATGGCAAGAAGAATTAGTTCCGAGCAGTATGCATCTATTTTTGAGTTTTTTTTTTCCGACCTTCTGGACTGTGTTTTTGTTTTAAATTCTAATATCGAGTAAGTCTTGATTCTTTGAGACTAGGATTGTCATTTTACACCACCATGAAAGAATTGAAAAGGTCATTCTAACCTTTTGGCGGAGTCACGGAAGGTATGATTTGCTAGTAATTAGAGCATGTCTGGCCAATAGTAAACAATACCCCATTAGTCACGACGGATAGTAAACAATAGCCAATTAGTCCCACATGGGATTGTATTCAAGGAATTTCGAGCCTGTTTGCTAAGCTTAAAAAGTAAAGTTGCTTTTAAGTAACTGTTTTACTGCAAATGTTCGAATAACTTCTGTTTTTGCCTTCTTACTTTTAGGTCATAAATTTACTCATAAGCGGACTTTTTAAGCTCAAAAAGTTCACCTAGGGTTTTGATGTAGACTTCTTGAGAATAGATTATTTGAAAATTTATTGTTTTGGAGAATGTGTGGTTAAAAAAGTAGGAAAAGATTATGTGTCTAGGTGCAAGATTATTTCACTCGTAGAACGTGTGATGGAAAATGGGTTTGGGGAGAAATGAATTTTAAATGATCTGTACCAAACAGGGGCTTATAAGTGAATGAGTAGGTTTTAAAATTACTAATTTTTATTTATTTATTAAAATTGGAAATAAGTGAGTAGAGTTACTTGAAGAAGGTGTAAGTTTTACTTAAAAAGGTTTGGAAATAAAAAAGTTACTTAAAAATAACTTTTACTTAGATTTAAGCTTAGCCAAACATTCTCTTAATTGAAAGGTTTTAATTTGGGGTGCTTTCTTCTTTCTCCTAGTGTTCAATGCACTGATCTTAACCTTCCATTTGTTCTCGTGGATGATGACAGTTTTTTAATGCAGCAAGGCTTATCAAAGACCCAAGAACACAAAAGGCCTAAAAGATTTGCTTTTGTGAAATTTGCATCAGAAGTCAATGCCTAGAATGCAGTGAAGGCTATGAATGGCAGGTTAAGATACTTCTGCGATCCTATATATATTTCTAATGTGGTAATGTATGTTTGCATATCAGCATATGTATTCACACGTCGACTATGGTGATAGTAGTTTATGCAAACTTTTATATAATGAACATCCGTTGACATCGATCATATGGCGTGCTTTGATTGTCAACTATTGAAGTTTTATCCATCTGTTGCTACATTGTTATTTGTAAATCACCAAATTGGGTTTACATTCATGAATATGATCCAGAATAGAATCTTCACCATTGAAATCCATATATTTGGAGTATATTTTTACCTCAATTTTTTTCTGAACAAGCATCATAGATTGAAATGCATTTTTCAAAATGTTGTTCCAATCAAGTCATGTAATTACATGTTCAGAAATTGGTCTTTTTAGTTTGAACCTTTTTAGAGTGCTGTGGAGGTCAAGTCAGTTTAAAAGCTATGCTGAGCGACACAAAGGACGCTTTTTTTTTTTTCCCCCAAATTAAGTTGTCAAAATTTCTTTGAAAAATGTGGAGTTAATGG
>CAIGRO010301848.1:0-19236 GCA_903798355.1 Fraxinus baroniana
TAGGTTTTGACTACCTCCAAACACTTAATTTAGAATATGTCAATAGGTAATTAGGTAAAAGCTTCACTCTCATAATTTGACATGTAAGTCACAACACACTGTCAGATGTACTTTTTGTAGTCAGTATGAATATGGTTCACTTTACTGTTTGTCACACAAAAAACATCACATTAAACTAGTTAACTTATTGGGACTTTAAATCAAAATTCTAATGCTAAAATAAGGCCAGTTTGGGTAAGAAAAAGTGATCTTAGTTACTATGTTGTTATTATAGCCTATAAATTCATTGTGCCTAACTCTTGGTATTTTGATAGTTGGTGTTCTAAACAAATGACTGGTTACTGTGCCACGCTAATCAATTTTAAAAGTCATGTAGGTGGACTTGTTATGTTTGGGGATGGTGCCTAACGTAAAACTGAGAGTGTTGGTACGGTTATGATAGTTGGATTACANTTGTTATTATAGCCTATAAATTCATTGTGCCTAACTCTTGGTATTTTGATAGTAGGTGTTCTAAACAAATGACTGGTTACTGTGCCACGCTAATCAATTTTAAAAGTCATGTAGGTGGACTTGTTATGTTTGGGGATGGTGCCTAACGTAAAACTGAGAGTGTTGGTACGGTTATGATAGTTGGATTACATGTTTTGAATAATGTGTTATTTGTTATTGACTTGAAAGCTGACCTGAGTTATGGAGATCTTGTTAGAATTACTAAACTCAACTTTTGATAATTGAACCACCACTTTTTCTTTTCTCCCGACTTTTTGAATTTTACTTTAGTAAAGTTACTAGAGTTCTTTGTCTGTTTTTGATAATTGAAAAGAGTATCTTTTCATTTTTGAACCCTATATTCTCTTAATTCATCAAGATAACTAGGTCCATATAGTCATTTTGAAGGAGTGTTCTTTTGAGTTTCTTCTTCAATTAATTTATCATTGTTTTCTAAATCAAAACACATATCTTTACTGCTTTGTTCAGAATCTGATGAATCAGCTTAAGAAGAATATTCTTTTGAGTTCTTTTAATCTGATTTCTATGACGAAGATTCTACAAGAGTAACAATTCTTTTTGAAGGACTAAATAGCCCATGGTCTTCCTCCTTTAGTGCTGTAGAGAGAAGCCACTACAGAATCTGACTCAATCCAAATGCCTGAATGATTGAGTCCTCTAGCTAGTAAAATCCCATCTAGAATAGCCTTGAGCTCTACCTCTAAATCATACATGATTCATACAAAGTTGACAAAGTCGTAATACATTGACCTGCGTGATCTCTGATGATACCCCACTTGCAAAACAAGCATTGACGCATCCATCAGTATTGATATTGACAGATCTGACTAATAGAGTGCACCACCAAATCAGAACAAGGGGAGATGAGGAAGGGGGATCCAACGAAATACCAAAGATGGGTGCAAATGTCAAATCTCCTTGCCAAGGCATATTTCGAAGTAGTCTTCTCTTATGAAGAAAACGAATCATGCGATAAATCCTCCAAATGATACGTCTTGCCTCCATGTGGATCCACCCTATATTTTGCATCATTCCTCAGCCCAAAGAAATCAAAACATCAGTAGAGGAGTAATAGAGTGAATGTGTAGAGAACAAACATACTGTCTAGACTACCTCCATCTCTGGTACCTTTGTCTGACTCCCTTTCTTGAACTTATAGGAATCTGAAAAATACCCCTAAAATTCTACCATATCGAAAAATGCTACTGCTAGTGAAGATGTGACTGATAGTCTCAATTTCAGAACAACATTGGCAATGAGAAGCCAATCGGCAGCCAATCCTCATCTGAATAACCACATCTACTGGAATGAGGTCGTGTCATAGTCTCCAGCAAAAGAATGAGATAGTAACTGGCAAAATGGGTCTCCACAGTAATCGATACGAATCCTAACACCGATGTCAGATGTGACTGATAGTCTCAATTTCAGAACAACATTGGCAATGAGAAGCCAATCGGCAGCCAATCCTCATCTGAATAACCACATCTACTGGAATGAGGTCGTGTCATAGTCTCCAGCAAAAGAATGAGATAGTAACTGGCAAAATGGGTCTCCACAGTAATCGATACGAATCCTAACACCGATGTCCAGTACGTACGAGCTGCCATACAAACTGGGTATCGAAGCTACCGCCGATATATCCCGCCAAACAATGTGATCTGGGAAATCTGCACATAAAGGTATAGCCCCCTATCTGTATTGCTATAAGAGAAGGGAGAACCTGTAATATACGTCTTATATCCCACTTGTGTCATTAAAAAAATCTTGCACCCTCGCAAATGTGTGTTTTTGGTGTGGGAATAGGGATGCCAACGTGGTCTCACCTATCCAACAATCATACCAAAATAATATATGACCTACTCCAAGGTGTCATGCGATGTGTGGCTCTGTCCGACGCTCAACTAATTTCAACTTCTTGTAGGTAGGAGAAGCTGATTTGGGAACTACTGTAAGTGAATGATGTGTCGACACCCAAACAATAGTTGCTTAGTAGAACTATACCCAAAGTGATCTCTGAGAACGGAACAACCACTAGAGCTTTATGAAAAATGTGTCCACCACGTCCTCCAATCTCTTGAAACATAGACCACTCTCATCAATAGGAAGGCAAATCTCCTTCCAACTCCACCAATGTAAACGCTTGCTCCTTGGAGTCCCATAGGAAACGTGCAAAGACACTCTTAAGTTCCTTCGATATCGTCTTGGGGGCTATGTAATTGCATGGAAGAGAGCACGGACCTTAGAAAGGTAATACGGCTCCTAGGTGAAAAAAGTTGTAATGCCCAACCTGAAATAAGGGGACCCCCAGATAAGTAAAAGACAGCTACTAGTGCCTAAATCCAGTCAAAATCTCAAAACGTCTTATCTAACTAATAGATGGACATCTAGATAGTATAAGCCCGCCGTTGTTCTTGTTTACCAACTAACTAAAAAACCCCTCATAATACTCTAGACAATCAAGAATCCTCCTAATAGACTGTTTTTGTCCGTTGGCGAATATGATCATATCATCAACAAATGAAAGGTACTACCTCTATGCTAGCACATACTGGGATACTTCTAAAACCTCTGAGTGAGCAAGCGTGAAACCTAATCTGCAACGATGATGAATAGTGATGGCAAAATGGGATTGCCATGTTTAGCCCCTCGTGAGGAGGGAAAAAAATCACATGGACGGCCATTTAGTAATACATAAAAATGACACTCCGAGATGCACCGCCGATCCTGTCGATCCAGAGCTGATCGAATTCAAATGCCATCAATACAGAATAAATGAAGCTACAATCCACGCGATCATAAGTTTTAGCCATGTCTAGCTTAGCATAGTGTTATCCCCTTGCGCTCTAGCACCTAAAGAGAAGCTCCTGAGTTAATAAGATATTGTCCCCAATCGGCGGCCAGAGATGAAGCCACTCTATGTAGGAGAGATAATGCACAATAATAGTGTACTCAACTGAGTGTTCAAAAGCTTAGTAATAAGCTAATTGAAAATAGTACATAAACTGATGCCTCTGAAATCAGTCCATCTACAAGTACCATCTCTTTTAGGGAGCAATATAATAATAGTAGTAGCAAAACCCCATGGAAGATGGCCGTCATCAAAGAAGTCTAAGATTGCTCTGTATATGTTGTCCAAATTAATGTCCCAACAATGTTAGAAAAATAGGGATGGAAAACCATCCGAGCCGGCAACACTGTCATCATCTATACTGAAAACTGCCTCCCATACCTCATGAATCAAAGGGGGGCGATTTAGTACCAAATTTCTCATCCTCCGTCACATTCCAGGGGATGATATTAAAACGAATGGGGTCCAAAGGCTGTGTAGGAGTAGATAGAAGATCCTAATATAATGAAATATCCGAAATCTGAATGTCAGTAGGAGTAGCTAAGACTTTTCCTGCATGTATCCTAATGGACCTGATACGCGATTGATCTGACGTCCCTGAACCATCGCATGGAAATATCGAATATTATGATCTCCTTCATATACCCTACGTGAACCGAACTTTTGCTTCCAAAAACCTTCTTTTATAGACAAAGTCTGGTTCAAAACTGCCTGAGCATGATGTAGTAAGTCATGATGCTCTAATGTAGGGTCTCTATCATAAACAATCTCTGCCTTATCAACCCTATCCTCAACATCCCTCACCTGCTAGAAAACATCTTCGAAGACATGTCGATTCCACCAAAGCAGTCCCTTTTTCAGCCTATAGAACTTCTCCCAGAGAGCAACCATCCCCGTAAGATGAGTTGGGAATGACCATTTCTGAGAGACGAGGGCTAAATAATCATAATGCTTTGTCCAAACATTGAGAAATCTGTAAGGTCTGGGTCCCAAATCATCACAAAAAACCACTGAAGTAGTAAAGGCAAATGATTAAATGAAGTCTGATTCAAGTGCATCATTGTAAGCTGTTGACAAAACAATGCACCTATAGAATTGATAAGTACCCTATCCAGACTCTTTCTGACCCGACTATTAATCCAAGTATACCGATTCTTAAGGAAATCAGTATCTTCCAAACCACAGTCTAACATGATACAAGAGAAAGTAATAGTACATATCTTGTGTAATAACGTTAAAGTCTCCCCAACTAGCCAAGTGTCGTCCATATCGAGGGAAATTTGGTGAAGACCCGTCCACAAATCCCTCCTGATAACAGCATCGTATGAATCATAAATTGAAGTCAAATAAATGGGACGTGCTAGTTTAGGATCGTCAAAACTAACGTGAAGGAAATGGGGATGATCATCAACAACAGTAACAGTGGTCCCCGCATTAAAAAAACAGATCTTATTTGACTCATTCCGAACTTTAGTGTTAAAGTGCAGATATCTTCAAATATAATCAAATCTATGTTGAAGTATAAAAGGTTCCAATATAACTAAAAGATAAATCTGATGAAGCTTTATAAGTCTCTTCAAGCGTCGACGGTTAGCTACACTAGTTACATCTCTCCCATTCGTTATGATGGCACTCATAAGGACGGGAAATGTGAGGAGGTATCATGTGACTGACTCCTGGTGATCCTCCTGCTCGAATGTAGAGTATCGGTAGCCTTTGGGTGTAACCAATCAAATCAAATCCTCAGCAGAAAATGGTCCGTCATTCTCATTCCTCCCAGCCATACTAATCAAATCCTTAATAGAAGACCTACAGAATAAGCTTTGCTGATGAACCTCAATTTGTAATGTCCTCTCCATATTTGACAGCTCAGACTGTAGAGATGGAATAGATGCCTCAGTGTTCTGCCAGCAAAAGGGGACATAGTAGTAATAGGTGCTTGGGTCTGAGCCGAAGATGGACATGTATTTTGTGTAGCTCTAATACCTACAAACTTTGAGTCATCTTGTGTCATTGATTCTCGAACCATAAAATCTACAAGGGGGATCAAATATGAAGTACAGGTAGTCCTGACTCCTTAAGGTGAAGCCCCAGTAGAAGCAATTATAATAGGAACTGATTGTGATGAAGAACTAATCTAATGATAATAATATGTATAACTAACAATCATAGGGGCAATAATGATGGAGGTTGAAGACTACTGAATGAGCAGCTGATATGGCAACAAGAAGACTCTGAGTATCCAACCTAATGGGAGCAATTGTAGAATGGTCTAATGGGAAAGTAATATGTGAAGTAGTAGTGCTAGATAGGTGGAGCAATAGATAGAGTAGGAGCCACATGTGGAGCAAATTTCAGTGATGAAGTAACAGTAGAGCGTTGGTTATTACAGCTGAGGCCGATAGGGGGAGCAATCTATGTGTTAGCTTGAGTAGGTACACCTGATGTACTATCCTGTCTGTTCTGATCTCTCTTAATTGGTGTCTTCCTATGGCGAGTTTCCATCACAATCTCTGTCTCATTTCCCTTTCCTTTGGCCAAAACAGGCCTAGAAGTAAGGTCCAAACAACAGGAGGCGGGGAGAATATGAGCCACTAGAGCAACTCTCCCCAAGTGTCCAAAGTGTCTACAACAAAAGCAGAATTTTGGCACCTTATCATGTACAACCGACTGCTAATAACCTCCTCTCTTCTCCATCTCAATCCATACTCTATCAGGGAGTTTGCATTCCAAATTAATCTCAACACAACCCCGTGCCTCACTTGGTCATAGGAGATCAAAAGCCGATTAATCAATACGAAGCGGAGCCCAATGGCCTTAGCTATTGCAAACAATGCATTCTTGGCACGAAAATGAATAGGAGGTAAAGTAAATGAGACCCAGACATGAGCACTAGGAACTTCATGTTTTGGGCTGAAACTGGGGGTCCATTTTATGATCCTCATACGACAACCATCAATATACCAAGTGGCTTTGAGGAATAAACGTGAATAGTCGTCCTCGTGCACCAAATGAATAATAATGTGTAGATCATCAATAAGTCTAATCTCATAATCGCCAATAAACCCAAAACGCAAAAAATTCTCGTGTACCTTGATCATAGAAGGTTTACAATGCACAAATTTACCTACATGCGTGAACCTGTGCCTCAGCCAAGAACTACTCATCGAGAAATACAGCAGGCTCGCCATGATAAATGTATGGTTGCTTCGAGACCAAACTGTGATGTTTGGAATCCTCAAGAGCTTGAAGAACAGGTGCGAATGATTTTCCCTGACTCATTTCAGCCTGCTTAATAATAGGTCGACAATTGAGTGCGGCAGCATAAGATCATGGAGGTTGAACTACTCCAACAACTCCAAATGAGGGAACAAATGGTCTAGCTGAGAACGGGGAATTGGAAACACCAGGCTGAGGATGCGCGAGGAGGCCACGTATCAGGGGCTATCGACATAGAGGGACTGGACCTATTTTGCATATTTCGGTCTGTTGTGTCCGAGATGTATGATCAATTTTGAGAAGGACCCGTGAAGGAGGTTCAAAATTGGAAGTGAGTTTTGCCATGTTATTGATCGATAATTGAGCCACTATAGGTTCATTAGAAGGTGCAAAAAAAATTGGAGGTACCTTCGTTCAATGGGTATCACTTACACCTAAAATTTTGAATAGAAGGATACTTAACTAGCACGGGTTGGGAGAGTAATTGGGGATCAAATAACCATCAAACCATCAATTGAATCATTACCCATATCTGTAATAGCCTCTACACTATGCATTTTGGTCGAATCTTGAACATTAACATCAAGAACATTATCAATTGGAATCATATCATTCATCACGCGTTCCTTGAGATTAGCCAATTTCAATCCATCAATTTCATTGTTAATTGGATCAATTGTGGTTGACCCATTGAATTACCATCAGAAATTGATGTTTTGAAAGCAGCATTGATAGTTTGCATCAACATAAATTCATCAATTTTGTTAGGGTAAAATTTATCACATAACTCGTGGACTACCTTCAAGAGTTCTGCCGATTCTGGACCAAATTGAGGGTGACCCATAGTATGATTAGATGCACCGGTTGAGAGGAGTTGGGTAGTGGTGTTCCCCGATAGAAGAGATGGCTAGAAGTGGTGGTTATAGGGCAAAAATCGCGACTGGACTCGCAACTACATGCAGCGATTGGGATTATTTCCGGTAGTAATATGACCAGGTGGTAGTCATAGGTCGTAGAGGGAGGTGAGGGGTTGCTAGTGGCGTTGGGCAGCAATTAGTTTCATGAAATCCTGATCACCATTTAAGTTTGAGTCTTCGAATAACTTTCTTAACATGGTACTCAGTGCCTGGCTTTTGAGCAATCTGATGTCCCAACAAAATATCCATGAGACCTTTTTAGATTATGAGCAAATTGGAATAAAAGATTTTCTTGAGACTTTAAAATAGTTTTAGCCTCATTTTTGAAGTGTTCGAACCCTTGAAAACTAAGACTAAGTAAAACATTCTCTTCAAGTCCAAAATATTCGAACCATTTTTTAAACCACTTTGGAAAATTTGGAGAACACTTTTGATGAAAAAGTATGAACCAAGAATGATTAACTGGTTTAAATAATAATATAATAAACTAGGCTTCTTAGTAATCAAAATAATTGAAAAGAGATTCGAATGAATTGATTTTTGAAAGACGTATTCTTTTCTCTTTCCAGGGATCATATCCCTAGTTTTTGAATGATAGTAGCCTTTGAATGGAAATTTTTGAATAATCAATATAATTATTGTTTTTGTTGATTTTGAGTATGAGTTATTATGGCTGATCCTGATTTTATAAGGATAACTTCATAATAATCTCTGAATTTTTTGATTTTTTTTTTGGCATGTATTGAAAGTTTTTGGGGAAAATGTTTTGAAGGCATTTTTCAAGAGATACCTATGAATCCAAGATTTGACATATTCAGTAAAATATTGAAAGGTTGAGGCAGGATTGATATCTGGTAATTTTCCAAATCCTATTTGGAGGGCTTTTCTAAAATTTGATGGGTTTTCTTAAGAGGTTTGAGAAGATGGAGTTTTTGAGGCTAAAGTGGTCTTTTTAGAGGTAGAAGAGCTATGCTCTACAAAATTTTTCTTATCCCTTCTTTTTTGAAGAAGATGATTCCATATTTTCTTTTTGAATATCTCATTTAATTTGAATAACTCTCTAATTTTTTCTCAATATTTCTTCTCTTTTGTGAGAACTCTTTTGTGATGAAATCTGCAAAAAAGTTTGAAGAGGGTATACATAGAATTTCAAAATCAAAACATGACAAAATTGCTTGTCATCTAGTAAGAATTTGTTTGGAAACAAGATTTTTGACATCTTTTGATGCTTTACAGTCTGTTTTTAAAATATTTTTTTTATTAATTAAATCATCTTGAAACTATGAAATACATAAAACAATTGATACAATTTTCTTTTTGATAGTTGAATAAATCTTTTGAGAGGCAGTCCAAACACAAGAAAGAAATCGAACTAACTGTTCTTGACTAGACTCTTTTGGAATATGTTTGAAGACACCACCGAAACAAATGTCTGACACACCAGTTTCGACAATAATTAATGCAATCCCAGTCTACAATTGATAAACAGGGAATGCTTTTGATAGCTTTTTTTGACTTTTTGAACGACCATAGTGTGCTCGTGATTCCATGGGACCGGATTCTTTTCTAATCTTTTGAAAAGAGGTGCATATATGATCCTTATCTTTATAATAAAGTCTCCACATAATTGACACATCCTAAAAATTTTTGAATACTATTTTTTTTTATCTACAATTTCATTAGGAGAATTGTCTATGAAAAGACTTCTTTGGATTGGAGTAATGGAACCTAGATGAATATTATGTCCTAAAAACCTAATACTTGTTTGACATAAAATGACTTTTTTGGCAGAAACTATTAAATCATTAATTTTGATGACATGAATGAATGTATTTAAAAGTTTAAAATGTTGTTCTAAGCTTTTAGAAAAGATTAAAACATCATCAATGTAAATAATAATAAAATTTGAATAAGGATCGAAACTATCATTCATAATTTTTTGAAATTCAGGAGGAATATTTTTGAGACCGAATGGCATTCAATTCCATTTATCCAAAATGAACATTGAATGCAATCTTATAGCCATCTTCTTCTCTTATTTGAATTTTCTAGAATCCTAACTTCATATCAAATTTAGGAAAGATCATCAAATAACCTGTTTAATATGTCTTTCTTTTGAGGTAATGGATAACCAAAAGAGGGACTCCTCGTCCAATTTCAGCGAAATTATTGACACAAAATACCGAACAACTCCATGGTGATTTACTTGGACGGATGAGCTTCTTATCCAATAAATCATTGATCTCCTTGATACAGTGATCAAGTACTTCTTTATTAACTTGAATATGATGTAATTTTGTTGGGATATTTGATTCATGGAAATCACGATTGATACGTAGGGACACAACATGCTTTTTTCTATTCCACAAAATTTATGGAATAGTGAAGCATATCGAGTCCTCGATACACTTTTGAAAAAGAAAGATTTGCTTTTGAAAAGAGGAATCTTTCAACTGCTCCTCGATTCTTTGCAATCTTTTCTCATCTTTTAAAAATTGAATATGCATTTTTTTTATAATTAATATTATTAATAATTTTTGAAATAGAGGCTTCCATCAAAGATTAACATATTTATAAGAAGAAGGATTTGTAAATTTGAAAATAATTTCTTGAACAAAAATATTTGTAGTTAAATCTTTTGAATCGGCTTGAAAAGTATAGATTTGAACAATGAAAGGGGTTCCAAGAATTACTTCTTGGTCTAAATTTTTAAAAAGATAAAATATATTTTTAAAACAAATATTTTGAATTACAAAATGAGCTTTTGAAAGTTTATATTAAATATTCAATCTTTTTCCACTAGCTCCATAAAGACGTTGAGTGGCTTTTTCAAAATATCTCATAGGGATTAGTTATTCCCTAATACAATTTTAATCTGCACCAGAATCAATTAAGACTCTAGTATGAACTTTGAATCTTTATTGATAATTATATCCACTTGACAATACCAATTTTGAAGTTGAATACAACTAATATCATTAACCTTTTCTTTTTTAGTTTGAGGAATTTTTGAGGATCGAGAAGCAACTTCTTCTTGTTCAGACGAATCAGAATCATAAATGGTTTGATTCTCTTGTTTGATTTTCAAGAGAACTACTTCCATTGACATCTTTCATTTGATTTTGAAGAATTGAAAATTGTGATTTCATCTCATTAATTTCTGATTTTAAATAAGAACTGGATGCTTTGGAATATTTTGAAGATTTAGATTTGAATCTACTCATAATATTTTTATACTACGAGGATCATCAAATTCATCAGGTTTTGAGGGAATAAGAGATTTGAACTTTTTCTTTAGTTGATGATTTTCAATTTTCTCAACTACTTCTTGAATAAGTTCTTCTTCTTTGATATTCTCATTTATAGTTTTGCAACCACAAATTTCTTTAAATTAATTTGAAGAAGAGGAAGAGGAAAAGAGGAATTAGACTCAACATCAGAATCTTCTTGATGTTGATAAACTATTTTCTATTCAGAATCAAAAGAATTTTCTTCTAAAGAATTGATAAGATTGAGGAGCTCAAGCTTAACATCTTCATATATTTGAAAATTATTAATCTTGTTTTTCATTGGACATTTATTGGAACAATGTTTTGTTTGCTTGCATTTCCAACAAGTGACATTAGAATTTTTTGAAAATCTTTTCTTCGAAAATCGCCATTTAGAATTATTCTTTGAATAAAAAGGTTTTTGAAAATTCTTTTATTTTTGATTTTTTTTTTCTTTTTTAAGAAGGAATCTTTTTCTTCTCAACTTTGAAGGATGAATAATTTTCTCAATGCCATGTTGCTCACAGAATGATATAAGTTCTTTACGACTTTCATATCTTTCTGACTTTAATTTGTTTTTAAGTTTTAGATTATTGCAAAGTGCAAGACCTTCTTTGTTGACAAAATGGATAATTTCTCCGTATGTAAAGTTCACCATATGGAATATTTTCTTGATAACTTCTCCATATGTAAGTTCATCATCCTAAGAGATCAACGACTATAATTTTTATGAATAGTCCTAATAGTTGTCTAATAACTATTGTTGCATGCGAACTTTACTACCACTTATCAGTCTCTTAGTTTTCACATAGATGCAAATGTTTGTAACTTATCCTCAAGTATTTGAACAGTCTGTTTCAACTAACCCTCCAACTAAATATGTTAAATTTTACTACCATTTTTATCTTGATGTCCATTGATCTTATATAAACTAATTGAAAAAACTGATTTAAATTTAATATATCAATTTGATGTGATGTAACTAATATACCATAAAATTTTACCATTTCCTTAATATATATAAATTTAAGCTAACAAATCCCAAGATAAATCCATCCATATTGGTAAGAAGTTATCTAACTTGGTAAATCTATTGACCATGAACCAAATGATTTCTTTTAACTGTTTGCAACATATTCAATCACCTTATAAGATTTCGAACAGTCTTGTGAGACGAAATTTCAATACTCAAAATGTTATTTCAACAATTCAATGTGACATATTTATTTGGACACATCATATTCTAAACTAAATTCCAAAGTCTTTCATCTTTTGTCTGCATACTTCTTTATTGATCTTGATCATCTTTCTCGAATTTTTTCAAAACCTTGCATTGTATGTTCTATTGATGTTAGTTGAACAACGGTTGTGTTGTGGTTTGACACCAATTAAAGTGGATATTGAAATATAAATTGGAGTGGTCTTGAAGAGATCAGAATTACGGACCGGAGGAAAAAGTTGTTGCATTTTCGCTAGCCGATTCTAGCTCAACCGAGTCCGGAAGAAAACAACTCGAGACTTGGTCACTCGTCGGCTCTGCCTTGTAGCTCGAGCAACAACGGTGTAGATCGCCTATCGCCCGCATGTAGCTCGAGTGACAAGTTTACTGGCCAGGCACATTTTCATTTTTTACGCGGTTTTGGACTCCTACTCTTCTACAACTTGTTCATTTAGTATCTTGAGAGCTTTAGATTTCAATTGAGTGTATTGAGATCTTGTAAACACAATTGCTACTGATTATAGTTGATTTCTCCTCATCTGCCCGTGGTTTTTTCCCATATTAGGTTTCCACATACATTTTGATTTTATTTTCTTCTTGTTTATTTCATTATCGTCATTATCTTGTGATCTAAATTCATAACAAGTGGTATCAGAGCGAGGTTGATTGTTTCCAATGGCGACAATGAAATATGATATCCCGCTGTTGGATAGAAATTTACCTTATATCAAGTGAAGATGCAAGCAGTTATAACACAGATGGATATGGAGGAAACCTTTTTTGGCTTTGATAAGATGCTTGCTACTTGGACACAGGATGAAAAATAGCGTAGGGATCAAAAAACCCAGTTCAAATTCATCTATATCTTTCAAATCAAGTTTTTCAGGATGTTCTAAATGAGAGAAGTGCCGCTGTGTTGTGGTTGAAGTTGGAGTAACTTTACAAGACAAAGAGCTTAACCAGGAAACTACATTTGAAACATTTCTTGTATTCTCACTGGATGTTTGAAACATTTGATGATCACTTAACTATGATCAAAGAAATCCTGGCCAATTTGGAGACATTGGAAGTTAAATATGACGAAGAGGACTCGGTGTTGATGTTTTTATGTTCTATATCGCCATCATATGTGTTGATGTTTTTATGTTCTATGTAGTCATCATATTCACTTTTAGAAATATACTCTATTAGGGAAACAACGCGTCTTACAAATTCGGAGTTGGATAGTTAGAATCAGAATGTTCGATGGGCTATCAGTGCACTTGACTCAAAGGGTTATAGATACACTAGTGAAAGTGAAGTTTGGAAGGTGAGCTGGGGTGCTCTTGTTGTCTGAAGGGATATAAAAGCTCTACACAATTATACATTTTACATGGTTCCACAGTAATTGGGGATACAACAGCTTCTTATTCTTCTTCTTTGACAGATGATGAAATTATAAAACTTTAGCATATGAGTGAGAATGACATGGCAGAGCTAAGTATAAGGGGACTTCTTGATGGGCAGAAGACTAGCAAAATATTTTTTTATAAGCATTGTATTGTGTCTTTGGAAAACAGAAGAGAGTCGGATTCAAGAAAGGAAGACATAACACAAAAGGAATACTTGAATATGTCCATTCAGATCTTTGGGGACCGGCCAGTATACCATCGATAAGGAGGCCATTCATTATCTTGGGATCCAAATTCATAACAGTTTGCTTTTTACTTTATCTTAGTATATCGATTGTCGTCATTTTCTTCAACATATGATGTTATCTCTTTGAAGCTTGCTATTTTGTATTGAATGAAAATTGATAATGGTGATGCAAAAATTATAAAACACATGCTCAGAGCATGTCTTTTGAGATCGAATGATTAATTCTCTTTGTGTAATATTGATCATAAAGCAACACTATATTCATAAAACTGAAGGTTTCTGTTCAACATTGGCATCGACCTCCATGTTATTGTGCTTTTTCTTGTACCGTCAACCTCTCGAATCGTTCTATTCTTAAATATGATTTATATTTTACCAATTAATTCTATAGATATGACCTATATCGCATAGTAATCATTATTCTTTTGGTGCAAAATTCAATCTCTTGAATACTATAGTCAATAGACTCTTTTATACATTTTCTTCCTCGTTTTGTTTTAGCAAAAATGACTATTTGTAACACCTATATTATTCATCCATCGTATGCAGGTTAAAACAATAGCACTTAGAGCATCTCCAAGAGACTCTTTAAACATGAGATGCTCTCTATTTTGAAGAGTCAGTATCTAAAATCATGCTACAAGAGACTCTTTAAATTAACATTTTAATTTAGAGAGTGAGTTTGGCTCTCCAAATCCCACTCTCTATAATTAAATGTATTAAAAAAGTTTCAATTTTCAATGTAGAAAAACAATAAAATAATCTAAAGAAAAGCTAGTTAAAATAAAAGATAAAGAGAAATAATAAATATTTTTTGGGAGTAGTAAAATTAAGTGTTAAATATAAAGAGCTAGTTGGAGTAATTCAAGATTTTAACTCTCTAAATTTATAGATGCTCTCCAAATGATAGAATATACCCTTTAAAAATAGAGAGCCTCTTGGAGATGCTCTTAGTAGGCAACAATGTCAACCTTTAACGGGCGATGGCATAATTATATTCTATTACCAATAATCGACATTGTTATTTATACGTTGTGGTGTTTCCGGTTGAAGAACATATAATAGTAAAGAATGGTCGTACTTTCAATTGTAATAAACAATTTAATAATGAAATCAAAGTGTTGTAAATATGAGTAATAATACTTCCATATCAATTCCAATCGATTGGCATCAATAGTGGATTATTCGAGGCTCAGATCAAGGGCTCAAAACTAATAGCAACTCCACACAAATTGGACCAAGAAGAAACCAACCCACAAACCACAGAGAAAACACCCAAGATCACACGAGACCAACAGCCGAAATGGACAACGTAAAAAAGCAACGGGGAAAATGTAAAGCAATAGGGATGAAGTCTCGTGCCCAAACGTCGGCCAAAGTGTCAACAGAAAGAAGAGGAAAGGTCACACAAAGGAGCCAAGGTAGCCAAGGGTCAAGGGATAGCCGAGTCGGTTTTCTCTCATGCTAGTTTTGAAAGCCACTTCTGAGAAATCTACAAAAGCTGAGGGTTTTGGTTATGAAGCAACTACCTACTTCTTCAAGGAATTAGTAACAATAGAAGATGAGGTTTTGTTTTGGTTCCTCTGGTGGTGCTACCACAGGTTCAGGAGGGTTAGATACTCACCATTTCAAAAGTAAAAGCTTAAGAATCCCTCTTCTTTTCTTCTGGAAGGCTGTTCTAGGTATGCTTTAACACTAGGTCAACATTCCTCATGACAGGACCCATGAAAGGGACTTAACTCACGGTGTTCTACCTCCCAAGAAGACAAAGGCAACCGTATCTAGATACAATAGGTTAACTTAAATGGGTCAATGTTACGATTGAGCCCAGAAGTGGTTCTTGGTTCTTCTTCGTTTATTGGGCTACCACTTGTGGTTTTGGACCTATAACAATTTAATGTATTCAATAATGAGCTGAAATGAAACCTATGAATATTATCTGACCGGACTAATTATCATCGCCCCTAGGTTTATTTAGTATCAAAATACCCAACAAACCTCCACCTTGATGCCAAATACACTTATAAGAAGAAAAACAAGTTTAGTAGTCGTACAATGTGATTTCAAAAAATTCAAACATCTCATACCTTTATCGATGTTGAGAATTGTAAGTTGGCTAATAAACTTTACCAGAGAGAGCACCTTATTGTCCATATCTACAAGTTTAAATCTCAATGTGCTTTTCTGAGATTTTATCAAATCTTGAGATACTGCATCTCTAATAAAATGTAGAGCATCTATATGTTTAGTGCTTCGTGAAATATGATTTTCACACAAATGGATGGCAGATTGACTATTATAGTATACAATTACATTATCACTTTAGACACCCAGTTCATTGGATAAACCACAAAGCTTCTTTAATAGTTTCGGTAGCAACTATATTCTCAAATTTAGTAGTGGACAGAGCAACAAGATGTTGAAGCTGTGACTTCCAACTCAGACAAGAGTTACACAAACTAAACACATTCTTATATGTCGACTTCCTATTGTCCCTATCTCCACAATAGTCAACATCTGTAAATCCTTTAAGTTGTACACCCTCAACTGCAGACTTATAAACTAACCCCTCATCCAAAGTACTCTTCAAGTACCTAAGAAACTACTTTAATACTTCCCAATGTTTGAGGACCAAGATAAGACATGTACCTACTGAAAATACTAACAATACAAGTCAAGTTAGGCCTAGTGCACACCATTAGGTACATAATGGAGCTAATGATAACTAAGGAACTTTACTCATAAAATCATTTTCTTCATCATTAACAGGTGATTATTCTTTTGACAAAATAAAATAATTTCTAAGAGGAGCAAAGAGTAGGTTTGAAAATCAATAATGCCAAATTTCTTCGAAATTTTAAGCACTTGAGGAGTTCGATGCACAAATAAGGAAGAACTAGACCTATCCCTGTTACCCTCCATACCAAGGACCTAGCATGCCCTAGGTCTTTTATGTCAAACTCTTTACTTAACTCACTCTTAATCTTGTTTACCACTTTCGAATTAGGTCTAATTAATAACATATTATCGACAAAAAAATAAAAAATACACACATTCTTTATTAGTGTTGTGGTCCTTACTACAAGCAAAACCACTCCTCTAAAAACCAATAAAAAGCACATAAGAATCGAACTTTTTATACCACTAATGTGAAGACTAATTTCCTATTAAGAAATTTCTTTACAAAAATACACATGATCAGGTTTATCTTTACTTTCTAAACATTTTAGGTTGATTCATAAAATTCTTTTCAACATGATCACCATGGAAAAAAGTAGTTTTGAGATCAAGTTGTTCAAATTCTCAGTCATAGTTCGCAACAAACGCAAGAATTTCCCTAATAGTGGTATAGGAACTAAATCCTAAGCGCCTGTCTATTTGGGATTTTCAATTTTGAACAATTGATTTTTGAACCGTTAGCATGTACAGTGGTCTTGACTTTGTTTACCAAAATGAACGACAATTTTCGTAAATGCCCTTACTCCTTTGTATTATTTAATTGCCTTTCCCGACATCTTTGACTTTAGCTACAGCAAAGGAAAAGCAAGTGGGGTCCACCTAAAAATGTTGGCTTTCCATTTTCCCTGTTCACAACATATTCCATTAATTCCCTACCAATGTTAACGTCAACTATCTTAATTTTTACGTAACAAAAAATTTGAAGCAATTGGAGCAAATAATAGAATAGCTTTTCAGCTGCATGTTTGTTACATTTTCCTCGGAGATGAAAATAGCACCACATAAGGACTCGCTATTTCTTTTGGAAACAAATTTATGAAAAAATAATAATATCAAACTTGATGTGCTAAGTAATCTCGGAACATATCCTACTCATTTCTTTGGGTTTTCGGTGCATGCATTTCGGCTGCAACTTCCTCCCGTTCGTCTGGGAGATCCACCTCCGCTACGTCGGGGTTTGTCTCCGCTCTAGTAAATGCTTTATCCACCACACCCGCTCGTCGCAAGAAGTTGTGAATTCTCATAGTTGCAATGACAACAGCTGTTTGCACTCTAAAATTGTAACTTGCCATCCGATCTAGTATTTTCCAACGATTTTTCCAAACGCCGAACGCACGTTAGATTAGGTTCCTGCACGACGAGTGCCTAAAATTGAACTTTTCGCGTGCATTTCTAAAGTTACGCATTCGACCAGTCGCGTTGTCGTAAAATTGTTGAAAGTGATACAATATATCTGAACCCTTATACGGCGCCATGTACCCATGTCGATGTGCAAATCTGGAGTCCACAAGATAATATTTTCCAGCCACCGGCAAAGGGAGGTCGATCTCGAGGTCGTGTATAGCCCTGGACAAGATTCTTGCATCATGCGTGTTTCCGGTCATGCCAGCAAGCACAAATGTGAAACACAAATTGAAATCACATGCCGCTAGCACATTCTGTGTCGGAATTCCTTTAAGTCCTATGAAACTCACTTGCTCGTCCCGCGGTAGAATGGCCTTAATGTGTGTACCGTCAATAGCTCCTATGCAATCTCGAAAAATTCCATGCTTCTCTTAATTTGGAACGTGGTGCTCGGCACCATGATTGTAGTTCGTATCCGGTTTAATTAACTGTCTGTACGAGAACTCAACGACCGCTTCGAGCACAAGTTTGAAGTAATGTCCAATTGTTTCCAACGAATGATTGAACAGCGTTTGCACCTGTCTGTATCCTTTTCCATGAGCTAGAATGCATAGGAACATACCAACTTGATCGTACACATCTATATCGCGCTGGCTGCGCAATCCGTACTCATCTCTCACGACGTGTGTGAATGCTCGCAGCATCACGGGGTACATAAGGAACTCAGCATAGCACTGCTGGGGGCTACAATTCATAGCATCTAGCATAAACATATGCCCGTTTCGCACAAATGGATAGCGAGAAATACTACGTCGTTGTACACGATAGTAGTTAGCAACACTCACCTCACGAATATTACAATACTGAAACCATTCAATAATGTCGACCAACAGCTCTTCCGTAAATGTTGTGTCATCACTGTCATCATTACCATCTGATCCCATTTGCTGCAAATCGCAGTTCAAATCAAAATACGCCATAACGGATATTTTTAATATGAAATAGAATCCGGTGTCATCAAAGAAGTTGTGAAATATTGTTGGTTTGCCTTGACATTTATAAGCAAACGAAAAGTAAAGGGCTTTACAACTTATGCACATAAAACAAATAGCTCCAGTGTCACATGTACAAATTGTCCGGAACAAGAGAACACTTTTCCCAAAAGCAATCAACACTTCCATAGGCTATTTTGTTTTCAAGCCTGCTACAAACCTATATAAATCACAATAATGTTAACCACCGAATCAAAATAATATCTGAACACATGAAAATTGTCTTCAAAGTCAAAAGATCCTGAAAAGCAAATTTTAATAGCTTGCAGGCTGAACAGTGCCATTGATTTTACTACGGGAAAAGTTAACATAACATACAAGTCGAAGCACATAGGACTACAGTGCTGCTACCTAGAAAAGTGACGACATAAAACACTGTGATCTTAATAAGAGTGCCAACAACTGAACGGGAAATTCGACAGGACTCTAGACGTAACATTCGATACCGTACACATCACCTCTGATGTCCTCGTCTGAA
>CAIGRO010301853.1:0-10363 GCA_903798355.1 Fraxinus baroniana
TTTGCATGCCGTAAAAGGTAAACCACTTTTTACAGCATGGCTTTATATGACATGCAGCCGCATGCCGTAAAAAATACATTTTGTCGTAGTGTTCAGACAATTTATAATTTCTCTCGAAACCTATAAATTCCTAAGTAGTGTTATTCTATGATCACATTCAAAATTTTCTCTCTCAAGTATCAAATCCTAAACATCAAATCAATCATTAATGTCTAGCTAATTGAAAGCATTAAGAACAAATTACACAAATAAACTTAGAAGAAAATCTTAAAGAAATATATTGAAAATCAAAACATAATATCAAGTATAGATTACATCAATCCCCAAGACGAAAGAATTAGTTCATGATTGAAAATAAGGAAAACTTAAGTTCATAATCATAAACATGGAGAAGAAAATGAGAAAAACTATTTTGGAGTTGAATTCTCGCTATCTTTTCCTTCAATTATCTTGTTCTCTAGATTAGCCGCCATCGAAGTATGCTCCAAAATTCTCTAAAAGGTTGTACTTATGACCCCCTTCAATGTCTATCTCGATTTAGGGGGTTAATGGGCCTTCTTTCGGATTAATTTTGGCATCGCATCGCCTAGTTGTATTTGTTGGGTGGCGCCAAGGTACTGGTTAGGAAATGCCTAGGCGCTGTTTGTTCTGTTAAAATTTATGTTTTCTATCTTACATTGGCGGCTAGGCTCTATCATGGTGGCGCCTAAGTGCTACCTTTCTCTGTTGATTTTCTTTTCTTTTCCCAATTTCTTGCTTTCCTTGCTTATTTTCAAATCCTCGTATCCTCATTTCATATAGTCATCACTCCTGAACTCTTAATTGCTCCAAGAGGCGTCATTTTTCATCATTTCCCATAATCTACAACAAAACACAAAAACACATATCAAAACGTCCTAAAAACTCTTAAGAGCAAACAAATATCAAGTTTAAATATTATTAATTGCACGAGTGAAACACACTCATCATATATTTTCCATAAAGAAAATAGTAATGAGCTTCAAAAGATTTGAATTCTATGTCAATAAAAAAAGTAATACATTTTATACTTCCTTTGTAGCCTTCATACTGAGTGATTAAGTCAGCTAGGGTATTTAAAACCTGGTATTTTATAGTCATCTAATTTGGGAGTCATCGGTCTAAAGATTGTTATAAGAGTCATTTAGAAAACTTAATGGAGAAAAGTCTGAGCATAACTATTTTGTTTAAAATGTCCTACTAGTACTAGGTTTGACTTTCATTATTTGAGGAAAATATCCATTCACCAATGATTCCTTATGTATATCCTTTCTCACAAATATAAGGTTTTGAATCTTGCTCGCAGGACATTAATGGCATTTTTCACATATGTGTCTCTTATACAATTTACTTTATATATTTTAAAATATTTGGATGGTTAGAGTCTACTAAGGTTTTGTTGTATCTGGGCCAATTCTCTAAGTCAAATCTTTTCGAATAGATCTTTTACTGGCAAAGACTGTCCGAAGGTATTTTTTTTTTATCTCTTGAAGAGTTCTTCAAAGGGTTTTCTTCGTAAACAAATCTCAGTATTGATTACTTTACTATGTTGGTATTTATGTTTGATTGATTGTGGATTTAAACTATCTTTAAAATTCATCCACATACAATAATTTGTGACTTGTTGCATGTTATTGTTTGTTCGATTTTAATTATTCATATTAAACCAATTCACTTCCCTCTAAGTGTTAATTAGGTCGAACCTCAATTATTTCATTATCATTGGTTGGATCATCTATCTGTATTAGAGAAGAATTGGTTGTATCACATTATTGCTATAGTGGAAGAATTTATATCTTATTTGAAATACAATAAAGACGAGAAAAGTAGTTATTTTAGCGTTCTACTCAACAGGTTCATTTCAAATCAACAATATTCCCATTAATGTGTTTTGGTCAGTGTTCTAAAAAGTATAAAGCATGGCGCATTGTAGAGGTCAAGCTTCGGTTTTGGCGAGACCTAGATGTAAAAAGCATAAAAATCGTTTTCTTAATTTTATTTTATTTTAAATTTTAAATCAGTCTAAAAGTTATTTAATATTTAAAGAAAAAAAACATAAAAGTGTTAAAAAAAAAAAAAAAAAGACACGCCTAAGGTTGAAAAAAAAATAATCAAAAAATAATACTCATCTATCCAATAAAGATAGTCTTGTTTTCCTTTTACGTTTATCCCAAATTGTTGTCATGTTTCTTATTTGAAAGTCTAGTTTATATATTATTACCATATAATTAGACATTTGATTTAAATTATGCCAAAATAAACATTCTAACAAACCATATAAAAATATTAGATTGATAATTACACAAGCATAAATAATGTTTCTAATTTTAATAAATGAAAGTTTCTCTAATTATAATAATTAACCAATTAATTAGGTTAATTGACATGCAATAATTATATCAAATCATGCAATCACATTTAATCAAAGTAAAAATTAAGCTACTTTACATAATCTAAATATGGCAATCCCAAATCTTTTCCTTGACTAAACATGACAATTCCATGATCATTTCTTAACCAAAACTTGAAATTAAAAAAGTGCTCATTGGGTCTTTGAACTATGAAAAGTCATCAATTTTGTCCAAAGGTTTTTTTATCTCTTGAAGAGTTCTTCAAAGGATTTTCCTTCGTAAACAAATCTCAGTATTGATTACTTTACTAGTTGATATTTATGTTTGATTGATTGTTAGGGTTTAAACTATCCTTGAAATTCATCTAGATACAATCATTTGTGACTTGTTGCATGTTATTGTTTGTTCGATTTTAATTCTTCATATTAAACCGATTCACTTCCCTCTAAGTGTCTATTTGTACTAGAGAATTGAATTGGTTGTATCACATTATTGCTATAGTGGAAGAATTTATATCTTATTTGAAATACAATAAATACGAGAAAAGTAGATTATTTTAGCGTTCTACTCAACGGGTTCATTTCAAATCGACAATATTTCCATTAATGTGTTTTGGTCAGTGTTCTAAAAAGTATAAAGTATGGCGAATCGTAAAGGTCAAGCTTCGGTTTTGGCGAGACCTAGGTCACAAAAAGCATAAAAAAACGTTTTCTTAATTTATTACTATTTTAAATTTTATCAGTCTAAAAATTATTTAATAATTAAAGAAAAAACGTTAATGTGTTTAAAAAAAAAAAAGCACACCTAAGCTTGAAAAAGTCAAAAATAATAAAAATAATAAAAAAATAATACTCCTCTATCCAATAAAGATAGTCCTGTTTCCTTTTTCGTTTATCCCAAATTGTTTTCATGTTTCTTATTTAAAAGTGTAGTTTATATATTATTTTCCTAACATGCCCCTATTTAATGTGCTTTTTTATTACAAATATAAATCATTCCATTATTGAATCGTAGTTAGAACAATAAATTTAAAACCAAAAAACGTTTCATCTTTCATGATATTTATTCATTTGTATTTGGAGTATAAAAAAAGGTCTAACATCTTATATTGTCGTCATTTTCTTAAATCATGAGTAAGAAATTGAAAGATAATCCGCATTCCATCAATGTTTCTAAAGAAGGTCCTAGAATAATTAGCACCATGGATCATGATTTGAACAAGTCAGTGAGGCCATTTCTTGATTTAAATGCTCCACTAGTAAACGAAGGTTACATTTCTGCTGCTCAAAAATATCAACATGCGACGCCATGAAGAATAATGATTATTCTGCAGGCTGAAATTCAGCAGATAATTTAACAGAGAAACCACCAAGAAAACGAGAAATGTTTATTAATCATTCATGAATCAAATATTCCTACCAACCCACGTCCTATTCCTACCATTTCATGTCCTATTCAAATGAATAATGAGTTACTTGATCATTGTATAAAAAAAATCAATGATTTACTGGATAAAAATCTCATCCTCCCAAGTAAATCACTGTGGAGTTGTTCAACATCTTACATCAACAATTATGTTGAGATTGAGCGAGGATCCCTTCATTTAGTTATCAATTATAAACCACTCAATAAAGCTCTTTAATGGATTATATATCAATTGTCTTAAAAGAAAGACCTATTAAATAGGTTATTCAAGGCTGTTATCTTCCCCGAATTTTATATGAAGTTAGGTTTCTGACAAATTCAAATTAAGGAAGAAGACAGATACAAGACAGCGTTCAATGTTCCTTTTGGCCATATGAATGAAATGTTATACCATTCGGCCTAAAAATGCTTCTTCAGAATTTCAAAAGATCATGAATGATATTTACAATCCTTACTTAAACTTCATTATTGTTTACATTGATGATGTTCTAATTTTTTCAAAAAGTTTAGAACAATATTTTAAGCATCTCAATACATTCGTTCATGTCATCAAAAATATCGGTTTAGCAGTTTCTGCTAAAAAGGTTATTTTATGCCAAAGTATTAGTTTCTTAGAGCATAACATCTATTTAGGAACATTACACCCATTTAAAGAAGTCTAGATTTTACTGACAAATTTCCTGATGAAATCTTGGAGAAAAATAGTCTTCAAAAACTTTTAGGTTGTGTCAATTATATAGATGACTTTATCAAAGAAATAAGGATTCTATGTGCTTATGTTTTCAAAAGACTTCAAAAAAACCCGGTCCTATGAAGTCACGAACATACTATGGCTGTACAAAAAGTCAAAAAAGTTGTCAAAAGTGTACCATGCCTATTAATCTTTGATCCCACTGCCTCAATTATAGTTGAAACCGATGCGTCGATATTGGTTTTGGTTGTGCTTTATAGCTAGTCAGATTCCACTCTAGTGTTTGGACTGGTCCTCAAAAGAACTATACCACTATCAAAAAAAGAATTTTATCAATAATTTTATGTATTTCAAAATTTCAAGATGATTTAATACATAAAAAGTTTGTTTTAACAGACTATAAAGTTTCAAAGGAAGTTTTGCAAAAAGACGTAAAAACCCTTGTTTCAAAATAATTTTTTACAAGCTTGCAAACTATTCTATCTGGCTTTGATTTTGAAATCCTATATATACAAGGATCATCAAACTTCTTGCAGACTGAGAAAACTATGAAAATTATTAGAGAGATTTTCAAACTAAGTTAAATCTTCAAAAAGATATGGATTTTTCTTCCTCAAAGAAGAAGAACAAGAAAAAGTCATCAATCCCTATTCATTCAATAGATTATTACATTCAAGTTTTATTTTAAGGATCAAAATATGTAGAACATAGTGCTTCTACTTCTCAAGAAACTACATCAGCCCTAAAAACCCCATCTTTACAAAATACTTGGAGTAAAAATTCCTCTGAAGAAAACCCTTCAAATTTCAAGAAAGCCATTCAAATAGAATTTGGAAAATTACCAGATATCAATCCTCCTCCATCCTTTTGATATTTTACTAAATCCATTCAAATTCTTGATTTTTCTAAAATTTCAATTCAAATGGTACTATCATACGAACACTAGGATAGGACCCATGGAAAGAGAAGCGGATGCGTCTCTCAAAAGACGATTCATTTAGATCTGTTTTTCAATTATTTTGACTATCAAGAGGCCTAGTTTAACGTTTCTATTTTAGACCAGTAACTCACTCTTGGTTCATCCTTTTCAATCAAAATTTTTTGTCAACTTTTGCAAAATGAAATGGTTTCACAATTTGTTTGAACATTTTGGTCTTGACGAGATTATTTTACACAGTCCTACACATCAAGGGTTCAAATTCTTCAAAAAAGAGGCAAAACCTTTTTTAACGCCTCAAGAAAATGTTTTATTTCAGTTTGCTCATAATCTCAAGGTCTCGTGGATATTCTATTGGGATTACCATATTATTCAAAAAAGGGCTATGAATATAATGTCAAACGACTAGTTCGGAGACTCAATATCAAATGTGCTTTTGTCTTGACAATATTGATGATTTGATTGACGAAGAAGCTCAAAAGGAAATTCAAAGAAATACACCTTCAAAATGACAATATGAACACAATTTTCTTGATGAAATAGAAGACTATAGGGTTCAAAGAGCAAATAATTTACTATTCAAAATGTATTTGCTACCAAATAAATTATTCGTGTTCCCTTTGTCGACACTAAAGAATGGACAAAAGACTTTATTAAAGTAGCTTTAAGCTTTGATAAAGCAGATTCTACAATTTAAAAAGTTGGGAAATGACACGCATGGCAGTCAAAAGACAAACAGAGGACACATTTTGTTGCTTTCCAAATCGTCCTTCAAGATTCCTTAATCAAATTCAAGAAGTTTTGAAGTCCGAAGTTTCAGTTATAAAAAAGTAGAAGATAGAAGACTTCTTTAAGTGTGATTTAGCGATAGATAAATCAGCTTCAAGAATGCTTTAGATAATCATTGTAGTTTTAAAGTTTTCTTTATCAAAATTTTTCATGTTGTATCTTTCAGTTTCTAATTTCAATTTCAATCTTGACTATCAAAAAGAATTTCTACATTCCAAAATTTTGGTTCTTTGCTATCTCTATACTATTGAACTATCTTCCTCGTCCCTAGGCCTACTTTGGTATCCAAGCCATAAGAGCTTAGAGTGAGACTACAGTGTCAAACTATTGTAGATATTATGTCAAAGGTGAAACTGGTGTGAACATATCATCATTGAAGCGTTGTTCAGTCGTGTTGCCAGAGTAGGCATTTAGGTGGTCTAGTTATAGGCTTTGTATGTCACCAGTCTATCCTGTAGCAATTGTGTCTACAGTAGTAAGTTACCGTAATTTCATTTCTATACTATTATCTCTTTCATGTAAAATGAGTTTAGTTAAGGTATTTCAAACATTTTTCATAATGATGATAAAGAAATTCAATTTCATACATTTTCATCGAACGATTTCACTTCAAATGAACTTCAAACAGCTCAAATTGAACAAAAGTTTCAAAACTAGACTATTCCAAATGTAGATAAGAAATCTATTTATGAAATAGGCATATTTGACTTTCGCAAGATTATATTATCAAAACTTTAGAACAAACAATTCCTATGAAAAATCAAACTATTTAAATAAATTTATTTACAAAAGAAGCCATTTGAGCACACAAGAAAAAATTCAAATATCTTCATGTTGGTCTAGACATTCCTATTCTCTTCACCTTAAGAGATAAGGGACTTTTAAGGTTTGAACATTCATTACTTTCAATGCTCAAATCCAATCTCAAAAGTGGTCCTATCTTTTCAAATTGCTATCCAAAATTTTCAATTAGTCTTTAAGAAGGAGCTATTCTTAATGCTCTAAATCTTTATATTCAAACAAGAAGTCTTGATGTTGACAGTTGTTCAAAAGCTTTTGCTTTAATATATCGAATACATTACAAGCTTATGAGCACTCAACTCATTATTCGCGCTCTTGGATTTTCTCCAAAAGATGAAAGCCTTTTGATGGAAATCAATCCTCTTCATTTAAATATCATGATTCCTAAGAGAATACTCTGGGATCTTGCAACTTGTGACTAGAATGGGATTTTGCAATTGAAAATGCTCAAAATTCAGTTCCAGCTCCTATTCACAAAATTCCTGAACATCTTATTTCATTTCCTGATGAAAATGTTAAAGTTATCTTTGATAAACCATCTTCTTCTAACATTTTTCAAAGATCTTATCCTTCCTTATCGGATTATAAATCTAAGAATAATACTTTTCAATCAGTTAGATTTTCAACGTTGATTTCAATCATAATATTCCAAAACCTCATTACCAAACTAACAAAGAAAATGAATTAGAATAGCCCGATTCACTGACTTTGTTAGATATATTTCCTCCTAGAGGCTTGATCAACAATGCAATGTTATTTCTTCTACAATTGATAGAAGAAATGAATTTAGAACTGATAAAACTCCTGAAGTTAAAAGTTTTCGAAAATGATTTTAAAAACACTTTTCAAAAGAAGAAATTGAATCTTATTATGAAGAATTTGAAGTTTTCTCAGAAAATTCAAGTTTTTATGATTAGGCATATTTCAAAGTTTACAACAAAAAAATCCACTAAAACAAAAACTGTTTAAAATACAAATGTTTCAAAAAAGACTTGTAAAACACTTAAGTGTGAAACTTTTCAAGCTATTCATCATCCTATGCAAGAAATCGTAGTTTCCCAAGGAAATACTAAAGTTCTTGCTTCTCCTCTCAAAAGGATACCCAGCAAACGACCAAGTGAATCTGAAGGCGCTGCTAATGATATAAAAAATATTCAAGCTCGAAACAATTCTACAATCCGTGTGTATTGAGCTCAACATAATTGAAACGAATTTTGATTCTAAGAAATCATTTTCAAGATCCATTGATAAAGGTAAACTCGTGTTAATTCTTTATTCATACCTCATCCTTCTAAATCAATTCCTCAATTAGGAAAGTTAGACAATGAGACACAAGTTAAAGAACTTGCTACTCAGTTATCTAAGTTATCCTTTGCTTCAAAAAATATCAATACCATTGACGAAATTGACTCAATTTGTTGATAATGAAGATTTTCATTTTAATAAATTGAGAGGTTCAAATTCTATTATTCCTCCGTATTATCCTCAAAATACTCCTCCCGATTTGCTTTTTGAAGAAAATGCAAAATCTTAAATGGTAATTTTGTCACTGAATGGAATATTGATAGAATGACTGAATATCAAATTTTCCATTTAATGGAAGTTATGGCGATGTGCTATAAAGCACAATGTATCTAAAGGTGTCAATCCTAAATCCTCAGCTAATAATTCGCTATAGGATTTATGGGACAACTGAAAAATGGTGGTATAACTACCTTGATCAAGGAGGGATGAAATTTATGAAGCCAGAAATGATAGTTTTGCTACTCTCATCTTTAGTATTATCAAACATTATGTGTGTGCGCTCGCGTGTTTGCTACATCTGTGAGTGAAAAGGTGTAGTGAGAAAGAGAAGAGCAGAATACGTGTGTGCTTGATAAAGAATTAAGAGTTAGTGGTGTGTGAAAGAAAATGAGTGCTCCCTTGAGTCAGTAATATTTTAATTAAGTGGTGTGTGTTTTTAAATTGTATAAGTGGTTTTACATCAATAAAATTATTTTCTTTTGGATTTTTAACTTGAAAATTTAGTGTCAGAGATCAATAATTTGGTATAAAAGCAAGGTGGTAGGGGATGAAATTTTAGGCTTCTTGAGTTCGTGCACAAAGTGAGATTGTGAAGCTTTATTAAAACTTGCTTGATTACGAAGAGGTAAATCAAGTCACAATGGACAACCTACAAGTGGTAGGCGGAATGAGGAAGCTCAATAATCAAAATTATACCACATGGCAAACTTGTATGGAGTCGTGTCTCCAAGGGCAAGATCTGTGGAAAGTTGTTGGTAGAAGTGACGTGAAGCCACCATAGGAGGCCGGAGATGAAAAATCAAAGCATGAAAGGCTATGTTCATCATAAAGAAGACAATCAAAGAAGAATACTGGAGTGGATAAGAACACATCAAAGGAAGCATGTGACACTCTAGCGACACTATTCTCGAAGATAAATGGCTTGAGGTTACAGCTGTTGAAAAATGAGTTATTCTTGATCACTCAACGAAAACAAACGGTAAGTCAATATTTTAATAAAGTTAAATATATTTGTCGCAAAATTTTGGAATTAGATTCTTCAAATAAAATTTCGAAGTCTAGAATAAAAAAAAATTATTATACATGGTTTGATACTTGAATTTAGAGGATTCATTGCCACAATACAAGGTTGGCGAGAGCAACCTCCATTAGTCAATCTCGAAAATTTGTTGGCCGAATTTGTTGGCCGACCAAGAAGCGTTGTCTAAACAAATGTTAGGGGTCTCAATAAAGAAAGAAGAAGAAGTAATATATAGTAATAAAAGAAGAGGTCGACCCCATCAACAAAATAATAAAGAACTAAAAGAAGGTAAATTTAATAGACTAGTTGAAGGAAGCTATCAGATAAGGGGAGTTCAAAAAAATGGTGACAAAAGAGGCCACCCATTCAAGGATTATCAACGAACTAGTGGCTTGTGCTTTGTATGTGGAAAACAAGGTCATTATGCTAGAGACTGTTGGTTTAAAAAGGAGCCAACTGAAGGCAATATAGTAACCTCTGACGAGCAAGAGAAATGTAATAGTAAAGAAGAATGGGATGTTGTAGCATCCACAACAATAATTGAACATATTCGAGAAAAGAAAACTAATTAGAGTATAAATGATAAATAAGCACTAGTAGTGGTCCTTCCTGAATAAATAGATTATGAAGATGATTAGATTGATGACTTGAGAAAATATATATGATTGGACAAATGAAACAGGAGATGACATTGTGGTTCATAGAGTCTTCTCGGTGGACTCTGCAGAGGGAGGAACTGTTGGGAAATTTACACCAATTCCATTTACTTCAATTAACCCGTATGACCTTTCTTGTTCAGAAGAATA
>CAIGRO010301912.1:0-11118 GCA_903798355.1 Fraxinus baroniana
CCCGTTTCTTCATTCCAACATTTATTTGTTTTGAACAATAATCATTTTCTAACACCATGAACATGCAACATATATATGTGGAAGGTTACGAACATAAATTCTCAATTTTCGAGGTCAAGGGAGAACCTCTGCTACTTTCCTTGTTGACAATCGTGTTCCTCCTATAAGTTTTTAATTACAACTAGTGGAGGATGAAAGTTCTTTGATGCTAAAATCAAGAATGAAATAAAATAGTTTAATCCGACCAAGGTGTTTTAGCAAATCGCATGCTTATGATTAAGAAGTTTAGTATGAAAAACATAAATATTGCCCTCCAAGTGTACATGAAGAGACCATTAATTTGGATCGAATAAATTATTCTTTGTATATATCGTAATTGTTGGTGCAAGAATCGTGATGTAAGCGCATATTTCTCAAAAGAGGAAAATGGTACTCCCATCATGATCAAGAGACTTATTATAGGGTAAGGATTAAACTGAAATAATTGAATTCAGAGATTAGTTCCATCTTCAATTAAAAGGACAATCAACCCATAAATGGAACTTGGACAATTAAACCATAAACGCTACATATTGTGCTATGTGAAAAATTATGTGCAATAAAAAATGCTCAATGTTCAACAAAGTCAACCCAAGAGATTTTAATGGGTGGGGATGGGGTGGGAAGTGCAACAAATATGAATTTGACTAAGTAAATGGCTAATATATTTTGTCATTATATATTCAATCTTGTACATATTTAGCATGAGTTTGAAAAGTTGAATATGATTTTTTTGATATTAATAAGTTAATGAATTTGTTTGGATAATATTTGTAAATAATTTTAACTAATTAAAAAAGTTCGTAGATAAAACTGATTGAATGTGACTTTCTTATACACACTTTTACAAAAACATAAAAATAACATTTTGCTGAATCAATCAATCTTTTAAGATTTCAGCATTCTCTCTTATAAGTTGTAATAAACAAACTAAAAATTTCATATCTATCTTGAATAGAAGAGAGACGTCCCTATTCTTATTTAAAGGTGAACATGGTTCGATTCAAACAGATTTTGAAGTACTTCAAATTCAAGCATTTTAAACAGTTTAAAAAAAATTATAGACCATTTTATTTTCTAAACCAAATCATTTTTCATTTTCTAAGCCAAATCATTTTTTGCTATTAGGTTTGATTTCAAATCACGAATTTAGCGACATAAAAATATATTTTTCAAACAAGTGCAAAAATAAATATATTGGTGGGAGTCAATATAACAATTAAAATTGAAGCCTTCTAAACATCAATGTTACAATACAAATATATTTATCTCGATACAAGTTTAAGCCAACAAATTAACCAATATAATGTTCAATCATTGAACTTGCAAATTCATTATTATTTTTAAATAGATAAAAGGATATTATCATAAATTATTTTTTACCTAAAGAGCCAATCGTACCTTATAGAAAAGCATAAATTGAACTAGTAAAAAATATATTTTTAGTAAAACTAGTAATTCCTTTAAAAAAAAATTATATGAGCACTCCAAATTTAGTTTTTAGCGATTTTTAACAATCAAAACCTAAACAAAACTTTTTCCAAAGGATTTAGTCCAGTTTATAATGGTCGAAAGCTAAACCGCTTGAACCCAAACCAACAATTTAAAAAAGAAAATGTGATTTGGTTCAATTTGACCGATTAACAAATTTTTGTCCACCCTTATTCTTATCACCCTACTTCGTTTTTCCTATGACAAGTAATTTCATTTAAAAACCACAACTAAAAAATAAATTTGTGATTATTTTATTTAATCAGATAATAAAATTTATTATCTATGCTTAACGGTGCATATGATTTTTTTTTTTTTTTTTTGACTAACGTCATAATTAATACAATATTATCATTAAGGGTAAAATTGTTATTATGAAGAATATAATGAAAATTCTATTGTAACATATTTTAATTTAATAAATTTTTAATTTTTTCATTTTCACACTTGAGTTCTCTAACTTTTTTTCTTGCATTCTTATCCTTAACATTAAATTAAATAGCACATCATGTTGTTGTTGATGATTTTGTCCAAATATTGTGTGAGCATGCTTAGGAATCAGTAGCCTATGTTTTGTTAAACTTTTATTTGATGTCTTTTTTTTTTCTTGTTTAAAATATAATGGGTAAATAAGTCCCTTTTTGCCCTTCTAACGAGTTTTTGAGATGAAAATCGTAATTGAGAACAAGGTCTGCTAATTTATGAACACTTGATGTAAGAATACGAAGAAAAGACATTAAAGAGTTTGCGAAAATGAGCAAAAGATTGAAGACCTCCATTGAAATTAAAACATGGGGCATTCCATAAAACGGTATGGTGCAAAACGTGTTCATACCAAACAAAAAAAAAAAAAAAAAAAATCTTAAAAAATTATTTTCTAAATATTAATAATTTATTTAATTAATTGAATTACAAATAACTCAACTTGTAATAGATTTATATGCAAGTTATTACTAGTTTGAATATGAGTTTGATTTAAATGCAAGCTTGAGTTTTGTTGTTGTCCAAATCACTACCAAATAAAAGAGACACTTTTGAGATCACTGTTCACATTTTCGTCATCTTCATACGACACCGTTTGGCATCACACGTTACCGTTTTGGCATAAAACGCAACAAAAATGAGAGAGAAAAAAAATAACTTCGTCACTTCACGAACCCATGCCATCTCCTTTCTAGGGTTTCCTTCACTTCAGCCTCCGGTAAAGTGTTCGAACTCAGATCGTTGTTCCGTACATCTCCACCGCCAGCTCTCCTGCATCTTCAATCTAATAGGTTTGTCCATTTTCTATTGCTTTGTCTTTGTAATTTGCGGAAATTTCCCGGGTTTATTTACAGATCTACACAGTTTTCGTTCGATTTCATTATGGGTTTTAAAAGATTTCATTTATTTACAGCTTGTGTTCTCCCTGGATCGCGTATTTGGAGAAAAATCCATGGGTATTTGAAGCTGCGAAGCCATTGCTCCTGTGTCGCTGAGGTCTCCTCGTTTCTCGTATTCTCTTTGTGATTTGTGTGAATTTCATGTACCTATTTACAGATCTACACATTTTTCTTTCGATTTCATTATGGGTTTTAAAAGATTTCATTTATTTGCAGGTTGTGCTCTCCCTGGATCGCGTTTTTTAGAGAAAAATCCGTGGGTCATTGAAGCTGCGAATCCATTACTCCCGTGTTGCTGAGCGTTCCTCATTTCTGGTAAATTCATTTCCTCCAAAATCACTGCTTGTCCAATCTCCGTGTGTACGATACATACAAATTAGTATATTTCTTTTATTTGGTAGTGATTCGTGTTTATGTACATGTTGAACTATGAATATTTATTCAATGAAATGTCCCTTATTTTATTTTTATTTTTGGTACCAATTTCAGATTCATTGTAGTGAATGTGCGTGAACCTTTTTTTTTTTTGGGTCTGTAATTTCAGATTCGTGTATAAGCTTTTGGGTTCTGGGAGTCATGGATAAAAAATCAATTTTTTTTGTCTTTCAGTAGTTTGTGAGATTTTAGCTGAGTAATTATTCATGTTGTTATGACAGTGGTAAATTAAATGTACTGCGGAATCTTATAAGGGTTTTTCCAATTTGGCATCATCATAAATTCACTTAGGGGTATAGAAGTATCATCACAGCAAGATTTCATGAGATTTGGACTTGTACATCGCTCCTATAGCTGTTGTATTCCTACTTCCAGCAACACTCTTTATGGAGGAAAACGTACTTGGTATCACCTTGGCACTTGCAAGAGAGGATACCAAAATTGTTTGGTTACTCCTATTTACTTCTTCTCTTGCATATTTTGTAAACTCGACCAATTTTCTGGTCACAAAGCACACCAGTGCTTTGAGTCTTCAGGTATTCCTTGCTTTCTGATCCAAGTTATTATCCTTCCATGATTTGGATTTGCAGCTTGACCTCAATTTGCAATTATATTTGTATTGCTGATATTTGAATCAGAGAAATTTGTAGTTTTCGTTTCAAGAAAGAAAAGAGCAAGTTCCACGCATATTTTAGCATGTGGCACTAGATTGGGCAATAACAAGATAAGATGTATAAGGGAATAAACATATAGGAGGATACAAAATCATTGCAGTTAATCTATAATATCTTTGATGTTCTGCATTATATTATGACTTCTAGATTTGAATTTTGGAGGACAAGATACAAACATAGCTTTGAGTTTGAAGAAAATTTATAGTTTAATGTTTATCCTATTTTCCTGCCAAAGGATATTTTTGCAGAATAATATATGTTCCCCTTTTCATTTCATAACATTTTGTTGAAGAAAAGTGAGGTATAAGGTGCACATCCATTCTTGTCACGATATACTCTCCCCTTATTGGTCATTATGTTCAGAGATATCATTGTCTATTTGACTGCTGAAATAATGTTGTTTTTTACATAATTTTAAATATACTGGAAGTAACCTCTTGTGTGAATTGATAACACGTGTGATTTATCCCTTCTCGCCTTGTAAGAACTTATATTTCTCCTTGTCAAATGATTATTTTTTGATATCACTAAATAATGAGCAAATTTTTTGTGTAGAATGCTACCAACTTTACCTTATTCTTTCTATATTGAGGATAATTGGATGCATGGGTTGGGAACAATTGTATTGTTATATTCCAGATAATTGTTAATGTGAATGAGTCGTTCAACTGTATAGGGGCAAAGCACAGATGGGATTTGCAGTCCAGCTCCCTTACCTTTGGTTTCTATATGAAATAGAGAAGATGTAGTAGAAGAGTTCTTAGGGGTGTAATCGATCCAGTTGATGGGATTGGATTAATTGTTTTTAGATCCTCAAATTATTCTCCCATCACTATAGTTCATATAACTTTCTACCTTATAGGTTGCATTTCGTAGTGCCCAAATAAAATTCTTTACCTTTTTTTTAATGACTCAGCATCATTTGCTTACTTGATGAAAAATATTGCTTATTCGTAATATTTATATGTCATTGCTTGCCTTAATTGAAGTATACTGCTTCTGTTCAGAATGTTATTTGAGTGGGAAGCTTGAGAATTTAGTTTGCTGGATTTTGAGCATCATTTTCGTGTCTTATTGAAGTGAAATCTTGTTATGTCATTGATTATGCCTTCTACCCTCATTCTTGTCAAGTTGTTCTTGAGTTCTTTTTTTATTAGGTTTTTTCTTCCTCCTTTTATCTTCATTCTATTTAAGTGATTATAGCTTATAGAAACACAAAGAAACAAGAAAAAGAAATGGAACTGTTGTTGTGTTTCTTCATTTTTTTCCTATTCTATATCGGCATTTAAGGCTAAGTTTCTCTTATTTGTTTTAGCTGAAAAAGACTTCTATTTATTTTAAAAAAAAAAAATCATTCTAACAACTAAGTTTGATTATTATATATTATGAAACCATCCACACACAACATAAAAAATATTGTTTTTGTCTTCCTCCTTCGCAATTCTATTTCAGTTATCAAGTTTATAATTTTGTTCTTATTTAACTCAACTGACCTCTTTAGTTCTTTTTTTTACTAATGTTATAGCTTATAGAAACACAAACAAAAAATAAAAATGGAGAAAATACTGCTATGTTTCTTCATATCCTATTATATGTCAGGATTCTATACCATGTTTTCGTAAAGCAGCTCTTCTACATGGCTTATTAAATGAGGATAATAGTTGTGAACTTTGTTTAGCAGAAGCGATTACATATCAAATGACTACCTCATTACGTAGACTTTTTGCTATCATACTCTTATTGTGTTCATCGAATAACTCGTGTTCTCTTTGGAAAAAATTTAAGACTTACATGTTTGAGGATTACACGAGAGATGGTTTATGTGCAGTATAGTGATGTAACTGGATGAATTTCTTGATTATACTTATTTTTTGTGCTTGTTTGCTTTATATCACATCAGATATTTTATTCCACATAAGTTTGTCTACTGCTGAATCAATTTTCTGTTACTGTAGTCAGAAATGTGAAGAATTATTTGGCCTGCAAAACATACATGGATAAAGTGTTGTGATACTCTGAATAGCTTGACTGTGTGCATGAAAGCAGCTTTTACATTTGATTGTAAAAGTAATTCTTTTACCAGTGCTGCTATTGGGAATCTTATTATTCTTTATGTTGTTTAATATAGGAAACAAGGGAGCATGTTCCACCCGAGGAGTCCTTTGAAGTAGCTCGGAAAGTCAAGGAAATGTATTGCTACACTTGTTCTGATATTGTCAAGGTATGTCTATAGACTGCTGACTCTAAAATTGAGTCCGTCCTCTGATCTCCAACCCGAATAAGACGCAATGTTGCTTACTGACTCTTGTTTACAATTTCGTATATTATATGCATTTTTTTCTCTCTGTATATTCACACACTTAAATTTGCATACCTAAGTATTATTATTGCAGGCTCTGAATTTTCTTATGTTCTTTGCGCTTCAACTTTCTGGTTCTCATGTGACTGAGATTGTAAACCCTTGTAAAGGAGCATCTGCTATAGATGAATAGTTTTACATAAGTTTATATAGTCCATGTAAATTAATTGTAGTCTGAGTTTACCTGGTTCTCATGTGACTGAGATTGTTATCTTACAAAACTAAAAGACAAAACATCAACCAACACTCAATGGTGAAGTTGGAACATTCTCGCGACTTACTTATCCATTGAGAATCCATGAAATTGCACTCATATTTGTTGTTAAAATTTGACATTTTGTACGTTAAATATAAAAGAATAAGCCAAGTAATATGTTTTCTTCAAGGGTGGATTTAGGGCGATTGGGTTGAAGCAGTCCAATTCAATTTTTTGAAGGTAAAATTTTAAAAAAAAAATAGCCAAAACAAAAAAAAAGAAAAAAAAAAGAAGTCAATTGAATATTTATATATTTCTTGTTTTTTTTACTTCACTTGTGAAATCATTTGTTGATTTAAGTGAATTATTGCTAGCCAGTCGTTCCCATCAGCTCGCAGTGCGTACCATTATTCTTGCATATGCATAGGAGAACGGTAATATTTAAACTCCATCATGTTTTAGGTAGATATTTTTGATTATATAGCGTACCATCTTTTACATCTGAAGAGGATATTGTCAATTTATAACATGGAATATTCTATAGCTTCCAAAAAGTAGAAAAAAAAATGTATTTTATCATGAACTTCTTTTAACAGTTGACGTTTTCCTAATCCACAAGTTTTTCTTGAGTTCTTTTATATTATTAATTCTCCAGGGACAATCTTTGTAGTTTTTCATTGAGTTTCTCCCCTTATATTGCTTCACGACTCTTCTCTGCAGGAAAAAACATTTGTCGTAGATCAGAGAATTATGAAGCTAAAGAGTGCACTTGTTCGGATTCATTCAAAGGTAAATAAAAAAAAACTGTATCGCATATATCCCCAGACCCCGAAGTGGTAGAATCTAAGTTTTGGTATTTGTCGTTATCAAATCTCTTGCTTTGTGCTTGGACTTTCTTTCAATTTGACAAATCATATACTAACAATTCTTATGAAGGCGAAATTGTGCTTAAAATTAAAAGCGCAGATGATAAATGTTGGTATTATTTCAACCTGATATGCTGACAAGCTTCATTAGTTAGCTTTGACTTTGTTGAAGCAAGTCAATCACTATACTTTGAAGTCCAAAGCATGAAACCTACTATTTCCAGATTGAACAAATTCCTACTTGATTTTCATTTAAGATACCTGCATACTGGTAGAATCCCAGAATTTGCCTGTGATTTGTGAACATAAAATGAATTGATTGTCTATTTTTGTACTCGAAATAAAGAATAAAATGTAATTGCAACTGAATGAAATGAAACTTTCAATAGTTTGTTGAGCTTTCAAGAGTCTCAACTCTCTCCCAGTCGACACCATATTTCTTCCTAACCAATCCTACTTCACACCTCCTTTATTTATATTTGGACGCCTATCAATTCTATTAAATCTCCATAAAACCTCCCCAACTTTAACTAACGGGACTGTTACCATGTAGGTTACAAGCAGGTGACTTGGAGCAGGGCTTCCCTAATCCACCTAGCCATCATCTTTAGGATGTTCCCGCTAGAATATACTTAAAGTTTCTTCTATAGTTAACTAATCAAATGCATGCATTGATTCAGTCTTCTACTCTCCTTGAGGAAGTTTTATGAACTCTGAATTTCCCCAAAGTTTTTGTACCCTGAGCTCCATCAAGTAGTCTTTTCTTGCTGTTTTCTTTATATCTTCCTGCCTATGTTTCATGTTTCATAATTGACAATACATATAAACTGCATTAGCATTCAGTGCCTACAGTTTATTTTTCATTTAGTCAATTCCTATTTGAGAATTCTTTTTCTGTTGATTAAACTTTTCATAGCACTTGTATAATCTTCTTCTAATATTTATCAACCTTAAGCATATGTCCTCTGCATCTCAATGGTTTTTCAGATAGCATTTCTAGCATGACAAATGGTGCATTTCTTTTCAGTTTCTTGAATCTACATTCTTATATTACTCTTGGATTCATTAATCCCACCATGTTAAATATGGGAAAGAGGGTACGGGAGATGGATTTCGAGATGACATCTAGCTTATGTTTGTTTTCAGGTTTACTATAAGGGTAAGAATGGCACAATCTTGTGGTGGAAGTACTTGAATGATACATATAAATGGATAATTCTTATATCTTTTGAGTCCTTACTGTCTACAAAAAAAAAAAAAAATCTGCTTTTACATACAATGTTCACATCATAAACATGATACCTTTTGACGAAAAAATATGGTTGTAAGTCATCAAATGTGCAGCACTGTTTCACTCGCACATGGATGGTGAAATCTATCGTCTGGTGCTTCATTGATTGATGTTTGCTTTATTAAACTTCTACAATCACGCTATTAAATAGCCAATTACGCTGATAGTACGTGCATTGCACGTGCGTCAAACTAGTATTCATAAAATACTCTCGTGTCATGAGTCAATGAAGATATTTTAGGTCCTTCCAAATTAGATGCCATGGAAAAGAAGAAGATGAGAAAGTTGTTATAATTCAGAGTCTAAAATTAAAACTAATGACATATGGAGATTATGGTCTATGTTTATGAAATATTTTGCAACATCTAATCTTCTAAGACATCAATTTTTGAAGTCACATTCGTATGTATGTGCCTTTCTTTACATTCTATGTATATGAAATATCTTCAAACGCTATATCTTTTATGTATGTACACTAATTTTCGGTCTTCTATGTATGAACATGAATATATGTATACACACACGTGAACTACTTGAAAATGAAACTACATCAAATTTATATTTTTATATTCATATAATGTTCTTGTGACGAGTCAATGAAGATATTTTACTCTTTTCAAATGAAATGTCATGGAAGAAGAAGATATAAAATTTGTAATTATTCTGATTTTTAACTGATGACTAGTTACGGAGATTATGCACTATGTATTTTGAATATTTTGAAACAATTTATAGTCTAAGACATCAAATTTTGAAGTTGTTAGAGTACGGTGATCCGAATCGTGTTTGGCATGCCTCGAAAAGCACGCTGTGCAACATATGTGCTGAAATCAAAATTATGAGAATTTTTCAGGGTAACAGAAGTCATATCCATTGGATGTATATATTTTCCTTCATTTACATTCATGGTCATTTATATATTAAATTATTTGTATGTACATTTTAACTACTTGAAAATGCATCATTTTTATATTCAAATAGTATTCTCATCTCACGAGTCACTAAAGATAACTTTTACTCCTTTCAAATGTGATACTACGGAGGTCTATAATATATTAAATATCACATTAAGTGAGAATCATTTTTTTGGACGATTTTAGTCTTACTATAATTCAATTATTTCAATGATATCTTATTTTTCGTTTTTCAATATGTATTTAATTTATTTAACAATTTAGTTACCATTGATGTACATATATATTTGACAAATTCATTTCACCCGTGTACGTTTATTAATGTAAAAGTTCCTTATTATTAATTCTCAATTAATTAACATTCATATTCATCTTCATTTGTGCATTTTAGTGTTGTTAATTGTAATTATAAGTTAATTAAAAATTCACATTCAATAATGCAATTCATTATTCACTTTCATATATGTTAATTAACATTCAATTTTACTTAATTGAAAATTAAATAAATGATTTAATATTCATTGTCACGTGTATATTCTCTAGTATTAATTTTAAATTAATTAACATTCACGCATATTTAAATATTATTTTTACAACACTTATAAAATATTTTATAATAATGTGCAACACATGTTCAATGTTGAACACACATGCGCGCGCGCGGAGAGAGAGAGAGAGAGAGAGAGAGGTTATGCTTAGCACTGGCGCTTGCTTAATTTATATTAAGTATCGATGACATAACATATCAATTCATTGATGAATAACAAATTTAATTTAAATATTGAAATTCGCCATTACCTTTTATGTATATTATACAATGCTCTCATCTCATGATTCAATGAACATATTTTTATTCATTTCAAATGAAATGACATTGACGAAAAAGATACGAAATTTATGGAATGAAGTAAAAATAATGAATTTATAGAGATTAGGTTACATGTATGTGATATTTTGGAACAAATAATCTTCTACGACATCAAATATTAAGTCACATTCGTTGCATGTATGTACCTTAATTTTCTACATTCTATGTACAAGAATTATCTTCAAATGCCATATCTTCTTCGACATCGAATGTAACATAATACCTATTAACTTTAAAAAATTGCATTGACTTAACCTATAAATATTTCATTTCAATTGGAAATTTGGTTATTACCATGTACGAGGATCCCAGTTAACAATCTTTGGTTTTCTCATGTATGTGAATAGATGTTGACTTGTATGTATGCACATCTTAACTAGTTAAAAATGCTAAGGTGCTATTCTCTCTGTGTTTCGATTTTGTGTTTTGAGTTTTAAATTCTTTTTGTGTTTTGTGTTTTGAGTGTATGTTTTGAACTTTCTGAAAACACGTTCTTTTTGCCATTCTGAAAAACTGTTTCCGAAGACATAAAAATGAAAAACGCGTTTACTTTGAAATTTTGAGAATTTTTTTTAATAATATTTTATTCAAAAAAATCTTATT
>CAIGRO010301934.1:0-15950 GCA_903798355.1 Fraxinus baroniana
TATTTTCACTTGATTATGGTGGGGGCCAGACATTTTGCTCAAGCATCCTAGCTCCCTTGGCTGAAATCTCCGAAGAAATGCGCCAATTTTCACTGAAATAGGTAAGGTAATGCTTATGTGAAGACCACTTTGTTTTCCCTTAAGCCGTGTAAATCTCTGGTTTACTGCTCTTTGAACGGTATAAATGGGGAATTGGATTGTGTTCACTTCATTATATGAGTTCTTTTTGGCTCATGGTTTGATTCTTCTATTTAACTAATTATTGAGCATGTCAATTTTTGGTTTTTCGGGCGATGTTTGTACCGTTTCTAGTTAAGAGAGAAAGCGGAAGGAAATGGAAGGGAAGGAGCACGGGTTGATGCTGGCATGCGTAATTTCGGGGACCCTTTTCTCGGTCCTGGGTTCTGCATCTTTCATTATACTGTGGCTAGTGAACTGGAGGCCATGGCGGATTTATAGGTGATGATTTTCGAATCTGATTATCTCTATTCATTTTCTGATTATCTTTTTAGATCACAATAATTGGGTTAAATGCAGACTTGTTTATTAGGATGTTAAAATTATATTAAATGCATATATTCTCAAAGATTACTTACCAAAACCAGATTAGTAAATGATATAATGTCATATTAAAGGACCTTAAATAACCCCATGTTGTACTTGCTTGAATGTACTGTGTGGCGAATGCAAAAATTGCCATAGCTTAAAATGACCTACATGAGATGGGATGAAGGAAACTCCTAATTTAATGCAGCTGTGATATGAAACGAGAGTGATATAAAGCATTTGATACGAATGTTGTTGAAATGTTTATTAAGATTATGAAGTATCCCTCAAGTGTTAATCACAGTAGAAACTAGTTGAGATGAAGCAGGGAAGAACGAGAAATTTAAGGAAATTGTCAGTTGCTATTAGGCATCGTCCAGTAATTGATTCAAAGGGAGAAACGGTTGAATTATTTATGTTAACATTAAAATCTTACATATTATAGTTCCCATCATTCGATTCCTTTTTGATGCCTTTTGATCATAATAATAGTAAGAACATTCTCTATTTGCAAAGAGAAGTGTCAAAATTAGTTTATTTAACAAATAACTTTCAGTATTATTTTTCATTTTTCGTTAATAATTTTGCGGCTTTTGATGGTTTTTCTTCTGCATATATGTTAGTTACTAATGCTAAGCTTATCGGCATCTGTACACCGCACCCCAATATAATAAGAAAAATGAAAATATTGAAACTGAGGAGCAAATCAGTGAGAGGTTATATTTCAAACAGACCTTGTGGACGCATTGAGAAAAAAAGTCGACCTTGCGTTGGAAAAGAGTTTTCTCTGTTAGGCTTTGTATTCCTGCCAGCATTAAATGGGGTGGAGGACATGCTTTATTAATTCTAGGAACGTATCTGGAATTTCATCCATTTTAAATGTTTGTTTCCCTCATTTCCCCTAGTGGGACTAATGAACATCACCATTGTTTTTTTACCTCACCAGTTTTTGCTCCTCTATATTTTACAATTAACTTCTCAAGGAACCGGCATGCCTGAGTGAAAAAGCCACCAAAGGTGAAGAATACACAACATAGTTTTGTTACTAAAAGAGCTTTTTTTCTTGGGTAGGTGGGTGCGGTTAGGGTTCCTAATTGGTAGCTTATCAAGTCCTCAGGTTCATAAGCACGACATAATATCCGCTCTAGAAAATGCACGATGTAGCTTATGAGGTTGATATCTGTTTAAATAACTAGCAAATAAGTGCTAGCTGTGTTTAAACCATGGTTTTACAAATTAATGCCCTCTCTTGATCCTTAATTAGTAATTTCTTGAATTGTTGTAAAAACAGGCCATTTATTGAGAAATAACCATTCGTTAAGGTATATCACGTGAGATATTAAGAGCCCGTTTGGTAGAGCTATTAATCCAATTAAAATTGAAAATATAGCCGTTATTGGGTTTCACTTGTCTAATAAAAGTCAACAATAGCGGCTAATTTTTCAATTTTAATCCGATTTTAATCTCTACCAAACACAATCTAAATACACCGCAATAGTTGAGCAATTTATGCTGAGAAAGTGTGTGATTGGATGCCCTCAAGTTCACCTTGGCTTTTGGGGATTAACGTGTAGACTAAAATATGCCAATTGTGCCAGAGGAATAATTTTTCCAGTTTATCGTGTTTTCCTTTGATTACTTAGTCCAAGCAACCTGAATCAATTAATTACTTGACATGAAATTCTGGATTTAAATCAATGATTAGAGAACACAGAATCTTGAAACTTAGCCCTTGTTTGACATCCATCTTAATGAGGTTTTTATTTTTTTGGGAAACTAAGTTTGGGAATAGTTTTTTTGGATAATGTGGGGTTAAAAGGTTGGAAAAAGTTTTGGGTTTAAGTGCAAAATATTTTATTGCGTGAATGTGTGGTTGAAAATGGGTTTGAGAAAAAAGAGTTTTGATTTAATGTATGTCCAACTGAGGCTTAATACTAATGCCAGTATATGACTTTTGCTGTAACGATTCTGTTTTATCTTTTAAGTTTGACCTTAAAAAATACATAAACCTTATAATGGCGTTGCTTTGGAGAGTGAGCTGGCAATTGAGTACAAGTTATCTTATTCCATGGTTTATAAATACTAGTGCATTTCCACATAAATATTTTGAGTATATTGTCTCCGTTCTTTATTTTTTCTCTATTTTTTGCAGTATTTTTAATGGACAACATACTCATCCATGCAAGTACAAATATATATTTGTGTCAATGTGTGTGTATCCCTGCTATTTATACTAACTGAAATGAAAAAAAGTAAAAACAGAAAAGAAAAGATGCATTGGTTGCCCTAGGAACTCATCATAATTCAAAGAGAAGTTGTGTTTTCACTTCTCGTTCATCCTCTCCTCATCATGTAACTTTTTTCATCCTCACTTTCTTTTTGTTATTATTGTCATTTTGTTGCAGAAAGAGAGAAATATTAAGCCCTTGTTTGCCCTATTTCTTAAAACTCATTTTTCTCCAAACTTATTTTTAATCGCACATTTCTTGGGACCTACAATTATTAACTTTTTGACCACATACTTAAATCTACTAAAAATCTAATTTTTATCCGAACTACATAGAGGCGAAATTCCACTTAGTATTATCATTTTGAAAATAATTGTCTTTTTATTTGGCATATCACGAATTCCAATGCAGGCTTGTGATTAATAAAAAAATGCTGGTTGATGGTAATAATTTGATTGTTTTCCGGTTATTCGAAATCTCCTTTGTACATTGGTAGTCCTTAGGAATAGAAAGAGCTAGAATATTCTCTTCCTTCGCTGAATTTTGTTTCTTTTGTTTTTCTGCATTGACTTCATGGATCTTTTGACATAAAAAGACCGAATTTTTTTTACTTTGAACTTCTCCATAATATTACTTCATGAAATTTGATGTTTTAAGGTTACCCATACATAGCTGGCTATATTTTTTCATCATGGAGAATTCTTTTAGGGTCAGGATTCTCTACTTCTTTTAAAGCTGTCTTTTTCTATCCTCGTTAGTTCAGCTAGATCCCTTTCCCAACCACGTGTGTCAATGCTCATCTATTTTAACAAAAAATAAAATAAAAAATGTAGTCTGACGTGTCTTTTGCATTTTATCCTTAAATAAGACGCATAACCTGCTTGCTTATTTCACAGAATATTCATCAAACACTTTTATCTTGTATTTTAACTGAACATTTTTTTTAATCTTTTCAGTTGGATCTTTGCTAGAAAATGGCCAGAATTTTTACAAGGACCTCAATTGGGAATATTATGTGGTTTTCTCTCTCTCTGTGCATGGATGGTTGTAATTTCACCAGTGGCGGTACTTATTATATGGGGAAGTTGGTTGATTTTGATATTAGGTCAAGATATAATTGGTCTGGCTGTTATAATGGCTGGAGTTGCTCTTGTTTTGGCATTCTACTCGATTATGCTTTGGTGGAGAACTCAATGGCAAAGTTCAAGTATGTATCATCTTTTATTTAGTTACCCTCAAGCTTTTGTTAGAGGGATAGGCTCTACCTATATTTCCTTCAGCCCACAGTCCAATGTCCAGTTTTTCTATATAAAATTGATGTGTAACCTATTTGAATAGGAAAAAGCTTGTTGTACATAAAAGTTCACCTAATCTTTTACATAATTGACACATGGCCGCCCCCCGGCCATGTGTCAATTATGTAAAAGATTAGTTAAAATTTTAGGTACATGTAGCATCTCTCATTTGGATATGATTGGTCCCACATTAATTGACGTGGTGGTAGCAAAAAACACCAACCTTTCCTGCGAAGCTAAGAGTGTAGATTTTTAATTTCCCAGCTTCCAATGGCCTAACAGGACAAGTTATCTTGTGTACATTCTCTCCTCTCACTATTACTGATGCTCTATTCTTTTATTCTAAAGCTCAACCTATTTCAAATTCCATTTCTTGAATGTTTCCCAACTCTTCTAAAAATTATTTTTTTCTAGTACTTTCGTAAAATTATGCGTTTTTACAACCTGTATACATATGATATCATATCTTAATTGGGCAAGGATGTGATGTTTGAATGGAGATAAGTGTAACATGTAATTTATGGCCTTTAATATTCAGTTAAAACTTTCAGGTCATCCTAATTATTCTTTGTTAAATTCTGAGTGGTGTTTTCATATCTGGACTATTTGATTATAGCTCAAATATTTATGGGCTACTTTAAAATAGAGTAAACAGAAGTTCTGAATTTGGATGAGCTCTTAGTTGCGTAATGGTAAGTTTACTTAGCGAAAAGTTGTTAAATATTTGTTGGAATTGCAAGTTACTTAACCATTTAGTTACAGTCCATCATTTTTCTTATGCTGTTTATGGACATTTTCTATTAAGTTTATATTCTCTCGTCATGTTTACCTTGTGCAGGGGCTGTTGCTGTTCTACTTCTTCTGGCTGTTGGATTGCTTTGTGCGTATGAACTTTGTGCTGTGTATGTTACAACTGGTGTAAAAGCATCAGAGCAATATTCACCTTCAGGATTTTTCTTTGGTGTGTCAGCAATTGCCCTGGCAATCAACATGCTTTTTATATGCAGAATGGTATTCAATGGTAAGCCATACAACTCTTTTCTTTGGGCATCAAAATGTTCTGTTTGAAATTCAAGAGATGGAAAAAATTTTAACGACACAATCTTATCTTCAGTAACTTCGTTAGAAGACAAAAGGTCACAAGCAAGATTAGAAACATGAACAGATTGTTTGGTGAGATTTGATTTAACTTTTGCCACCACTGGATGACAAAGAAACATTAGCAACTCTAATTTTCAAATCGCCTGGACAAGGATTGTAAGGGGAAAAAGAATAGATAGACTAAGTCATATGTGCACCAGAGTCAATAATCCGTAGTACTTAAATCAAGGTTGAAGTTCTTAAAGGTTGTTAAGGGATTAGCTTTGTGCTAAAAACACAAGGGAGAAGAGATTTGATAGATTTGGACCAATAACTTGTAGAGATACTCTTACTGTTCCTAGTTGAAAGGAGAAGGTTTCGACTTGCATAATACTGGACGTCTCTCAAAAGAATTCCTCTCCGAGAAGGAAAAAAAGACTACTGATTTTATTTTATAATAGCTGGAATTTATTATTATTATTATTATTATTTACTTCAACTATAGTGGGGAATTGATAGATTTAGATAGGTGCACTGATACCATTAGGAACCATGCTTGGATACCATGTAGAAATTCAGAGAAGAAATTGTAGTAATTCTCATTCACAATTCTAGGACCTAGTTACACAATCTACAAGATATAAAAATAAATTGTAAAAAGCTAATCTAGCCTTAAACTAGGAATTTACAAAATCATACAAATCAATCAAATCTGATTTTCTCACATTGTATTATTTCCGTTTTGTTTATTGATTTATCTGTAATCCTTGTATGAATTCCAACAGGCAATGGCTTGGATGTGGATGAATATGTGCGAAGGGCATATAAATATGCTTACTCGGATTGTATTGAAGTGGGTCCGGTGGCGTTCTTAACAGAACCACCGGACCCCAATGAGTTATATCCTCGTCAATCTAGAAGGTGAATCATATTTTAATTGCTCTCCAGTTATGATGTTCTGTTAATGTTTCCTGTGTTTTGATCATGAGACTTCTCTGGAGATTTTCTTCAGTATGCTACCACAATTGATGCTCTTTCACATTATGCCTTTATGAACCGAACATTTTGTATGCAGTTGCGTATATGGTACATTCATGTTTAAAATAGGCTCCTATATAGGTCAACAAAGTTTTTCAGTTTACAGGTCCATCCAGATTTTTAGTTTTTCTTAGTTATGATTCCATATTGTATTTTCTTTCGGACTCTATCTTTGCTATTACTTCGATAATTTTATTAACTAATTTTATGTCGCTAGGGCTTCACATCTTGGGCTTCTATATCTTGGTTCAATTGTTGTTCTGCTGGTATATTCCATCTTGTATGGCCTGACTGCAAAAGAGTCAAATTGGCTTGGAGCTATTACATCGTCTGCTGTTATTATTCTTGGTACGTCAACTACATATATGAGTTCTATTATTATGATATCTGCACATGCAGTTTTGTTCTATATTTTTATTTTTTATTTTTGTTTTTTGCGATAAATAATATATTTCATGATATATTCTGCCTCACATCCTATTTTATTCTGCTAGACTGGAACATGGGGGCATGCTTATATGGGTATCAGCTTCTTAGAAATCGTGTTGCTGCACTTTTTGTTGCCGGCTTATCTCGGGTTTTCCTCATATGCTTTGGAGTTCATTACTGGTTTGTTCCAGTCTTCATGAGCAGATATACTTTAAATAAATCTATGATACTACATGGCCTCATGACTTCAGCTGCACCTCCTTTGTTTCAGGTTTATAGGACATTGTATCAGTTATGCAGTTGTAGCTTCTGTGCTACTAGGTGCTGCTGTTTCTCGTCATTTATCAGTTACAAATCCATCAGCCGCAAGAAGAGATGCGTTGCATAATACAGTAATTCGCCTTAGAGAAGGATTTCGTAGAAAAGATCAAAACAGCTCATCTAGCTCGTCCGAAGGCTGTGGTTCAAGCGTAAAACGTAGTAGTAGTGCGGATGCTGGTCATCTTGGTACTGCTACAGCACCTTGCATCGGTGAGGTTACTAGCTGGAATAATGTTGAAGGAAATCACAGCGATAAGAGCATAGACAGTGGACGACCAAGTTTAGCATTACGTAGCAGTTCCTGTCGTTCAGTAGTTCAAGAAATTGAAGTTGGGCCTTCATATACTGATAAGAATTTTGACCATAATAGCTCTTTGGTGGTTTGTTCTAGTAGTGGTATGGAAAGCCAAGGCGGCGAGTCGAGTGCTTCAATCTCTCTGAATCAAGCAATTGACTTGAATTTAGCACTTGCATTCCAGGAGAAGTTGAGTGATCCACAGATTACGTCTATGTTGAAAGGGAGATCAAGACGAGGAGAGCTTGAACTAACCAGTTTACTACAGGATAAAGGTCTAGACCCTAATTTTGCTGTGATGCTGAAGGAGAATGGATTGGATCCAAGGATCCTCGCGCTACTGCAGAGAAGTAGTTTGGATGCTGATAGAGACCACCGTGACAATACTAATACAAACATCGTTGACTCGAACAGTGTTGACATTGTGCTGCCTAATCAAATTTCATTTTCAGAAGAACTTAGGCTCCATGGATTGGAGAAGTGGCTTCAACTGTGTAGACTAATGTTGCATCATATAGCAGGTACCCCAGAACGAGCATGGGTTCTCTTCAGTTTTGTCTTTAGCATTGAGACCACCATTGTAGCCATTTTTCGCCCGAAGGCAATACACCTCATAGATGTCACACACCAACAGGTACAGTCAGCGTTCTTACCTGATAGATTTGTCGATTATGCATGGATGCATTGAAGTTAAGAACCTTTTTCAACTGCCTAATTGTTTCTTTGTTGATTACTTCATTTGTAGTTTGAATTTGGCATCGCGGTACTGCTTTTATCTCCTGTTGTCTGTTCAATCATGGCTTTCCTTAGGTCACTTCAATCTGAAGAATTGTCCATGACTTCGAAACCAAGAAAGGTATTTTCGACTCTGTTAGATAGAAATTTAATCAACAAACCTGAACAAGTTTCAGGTTAAAGCACTGGTTTTGGTTGTCATTGGATGGTGCAAAAGCATTAACATTTGCAGTGCAGTTTGATTTCAATGTACCTAAAAAGTTTGGTTTAAAGTTGTTATTATTTTCCTGTTAAAGAGCTTAATATTGACTTATTACCACATGACATGCTGCCATTTGCCTTCTTTAATGTCTTCTCATACTTGAGACATCCTCTAATAACTCAAACAAAAGGTTTTTTTTTTCTCTCCTTGTGTGTGTGGATATAAATTTATATAGCTTAACCACCTATAATTTGAAGTGTTGATGTTACTTTATAGAGTTTTGATTATTGATTCAATTCTAATACAGCAAATTATCGTAGCAAATGATTGCTCTGGTTTGTGATACCTTAAGACGTTTCCATTTTATCCCTGTAGCTTCTCTAATATTCATAATGCATGAAATGTATTCTGATGTGTATTTAGGTTTTATATACAAACTTTGGTCAGTTCTTCTGCATCTACTTGGCCTCTGGAGTTATTATTATTTATTTTCATATTGAACTTTACTTTCCATATTATGCAGTATGGTTTTATAGCTTGGTTGCTGAGCACTTCAGTTGGACTGTTGCTTTCGTTTCTGAGGTATAAACTAATTTTCTCATTGTCCTTATAATTGCTAACAAATGATTTTGCTTGAAAATTCTCAATATTTTGTTGAGCCACTCTCCCTCCCTGGGGAAAAAAGAATATCTTGATGTGGCAGTGAGATGTAATTGGCATTCCTTTCTGTAATTTTCTGCAGCAAGTCATCAGTTCTTCTTGGATTATCTTTGACGCTACCTCTCATGGTTGCTTGCCTATCAATTGGCGTTCCCTTGTGGATTCGTAATGGTTACCAGTTTTGGTTTTCAAGAGTTGGTAATGCAAGCCATGCAGGAAATCAGGGAATTCTGAGGAGGAAGGAGGTTTGACCTTTACGCTTTCTGTGCTTGTTTTGTTGTCAGACTGAACTGTGGCCTTCACCACTTATTCATTTTTTTCCACTTGCCGTTTCCACAAAGTAGTCATTTTTTGAGGAATCTATTTAACAGTGAAATGCAAAGACAATCAGTGTTAATAGTTTCTTATAATTTTTGAGGAAGTAGTTATCTTTTATTTTCATATTTCTTATACAAGTGCAGTGGTGAGGGTCTTCATGAAAAATAAAATGGTCATTGAGGATACAAACTATTTTCTTATGTTTGCTGGTTTGACAAAGGAAACATGCTAAACTTTGCTAAATTGGCACGTCCCTGTATATAGCGCAATAACTGTATGCAGAAAATTAATGGGAAAAAAATTGTATTCTGCCTTGGTACCATATTGTCTACGGAGTTTTCCTTCAATAGATAATTTTGCTAATCGTCAGTTGCCATTGTTTAGACTTAAAGAGCTGCTGTAAAATCATAGTTGACATGCAGAATTTATGTGATTTATTCAATGTTGCTGGAGGATTAGGCATGATGGATGAGTTTTTGCCTTGAATATGCATTTTCTTGCCGTATCATTTGGCTTTCTTACTAGAAATCTCTCACCTTTTCCTGATATTTTTGAATGATCTTTATCTGTGAAGACTTTACCCAGTTTTTATGCAGCATTCCCACATTGTTTTTGAGGAAGGAGAGGGGTGGGGGATGGGGGCAATTGGCATCTCTGTACTACGTTGTTAGGGAAGTTTTTTAAGTTTTCCACTTTTTTGTAATCTCTCTTGTATCCCTAGATTTTTTGCGTGCCAGGGTCAGTCTCTCTACTACATTTCTAGGGAACTTTTTATGTGCATAGATTTTTTGTATGCAAGGGTCATCGATGGATTTTACTTCAGAACTTTGACGGTAACCTGTGGTCTAATGACATCATGTCTGTATAGTAACAAGATCATTGACAACCACATGTATTGTGAGGGTTTTAAAATTTTCATTGAACTTCTTTGTTTATAACTAATGACTTAACAATTTATTGTCAGGTCATTGTTTTTTTCGTTTGCATATCCTTGTTTGTGGGATCAGTGCTAGCCCTTGGTGCAATTGTGTCTGCAAAGCCTTTAGAAGATTTAAAACACAAGGGGCGGAATGGTGATCACAATAGTGTTTCATCTCCCTATACATCATCAGTATATATTGGATGGGCAATGGCATCGGCAATTGCCTTGGTTGTTACGGGCTTGTTGCCGATAGTGTCATGGTTTGCAACATATCGTTTTTCACACTCTGCTGCTGTATGTATTGGTTTGTTTGCAGGTGAGTCTCGTTTATCCTTCCTCTACAATTCCATCCCTAGCTGAGAAACAATCATTTATCATAGTTTGTTTTAGTTTTTGAAACTTCTATCATCTTTTGGGTGGCTTAAAAACTTACTTATTTTACTTATAAGGAGGGACAAAGTAGACTGGACTTTTTTCTCTCTCCTTATAAGTAAGCTTAAAAGCAAAACAAGCCACCCCTAACATGTTCTTAGTGTAGCACTCCTTTTCTGAGGTCTTGCCACAATCTTTTGTAGCTATTCTTGTGGGATTCTGTGGTGCATCCTATATGGAGGTAGTGAGTTCGAGGAAAGACCAGTCTCCAACAAAGGCAGATTTTCTTGCTGCATTGCTACCATTGATATGCTTTCCAGCATTATTATCACTATATTCAGGTTTGCTTAAATGGTATGTATCTTGCACAGTTTTAGCAGTTGAACCTCACTTGGATGGGACTTGCACTCTAAAAATTAATTTTCAGCAAATGGCATCTTAAAGAGTGATTGAAGACGATAAGATATTCTACATATCATTTTCAGGAAAGATGATAACTGGAAACTTTCCCGAGGTGCTTACGTGTTCATAATTATTGGTCTTCTTCTGTTGTTCGGTGCAATTTCAGCCATTATTGTAACAGTTCAACCATGGACGGTGAGTGAGCATTGTGGTGTATTCCTCATATTTTATTATATGTCATCTGTAGTGGTTGTGGCTGACATGGATCCTCATTTTCTATCGTGACAGATAGGTGCAGCATTCCTTTTAGTTCTTCTCCTCGTCGTCCTGGCTATTGGCGTTATTCACTACTGGGCTTCAAACAACTTTTACCTGACAAGACAGCAGATGCTATTCGTTTGTTTTGTGGCATTTCTTTTGGCTTTAGCAGCATTCCTTGTTGGCTGGTTTCAAGGTAGCATTCTCTTCCCTTTCTTTGAACCCTGTGCCCAGTAAAAGCGCAAAGTGCACTGTCAGACCTGTTTCATCTACTCTGTCAAAATTTATTCCTAAATTGATGTCCTCCTCATGACATATTGTACGTGACATTGTAAAATCATCGGTGCGTAACAGGTAAAGCTTTTGTCGGTGCATCTGTTGGTTACTTCTCATTTCTATTCCTTTTGGCTGGAAGGGCCTTGACTGTAAGTAATATCTTATTTTTTAAAAATCCAGATCTGAAGCATATTACTCATAAAACCTCATTTTCTATACAAATTATTATCTTTACTAGATTCAATTGTGTGACAGAAACCATTTTCTGCAGGTGCTTCTTTCTCCTCCTATAGTAGTTTATTCACCGAGGGTGCTGCCTGTCTATATTTATGATGCTCATGCAGATTCTGGGAAAAACGTCAGGTTTGCTCAAATTCCCTTTATGTACGTGGGATTTACTTTTTTCTTCTGTGCTATACATATGCATTATTTCTGCTCCTAAACAAGTTGGATTGTTTTGACAAACTACATATTTTGGCATCTTGTCTGATGTTTTATCTGTCTCTTCTGAAGTGCTGCATTTCTTATGCTTTATGGCGTTGCATTGGCAACTGAAGGCTGGGGTGTAGTCGCCAGTTTGAAGATTTATCCACCCTTCGCTGGTGCTGCTGTATCTGCAATTACACTTGTTGTGGCTTTTGGCTTTGCCGTCTCTCGTCCATGTTTAACTCTCAAGGTTTGAAGTTTCCATTTACCACGAACTCATTCGTACAACCTAGAAATACAAATATAACCTACTGCCATGTTTAATGTGCATATGAAATCTTATGAAACAGCCATCTTGAAGCACTTGTTGATCGATCATCCATCAAATTTTCCATGCTTGCTCATTTCAGCATTTTGCTTCCTTTCTTCATTCTAATATTTATTTTCTATTAGATGGTGGAAGATGCTGTTCATTTCCTAAGTAAGGAAACTATAATCCAGGCAATAGCTCGATCAGCCACCAAGGTGCGTCTAGTTTTAGGTGCATGTTAATTTCTCAAAATTTTGTTCTTTTTTGTTCACTGCATCTCTATAACTAAATGAAGTTTAATTTAGCCGGTGCCATTTGTTACTTTACATCATACTCTTAGTGATACGAGTACAACTCTTTTAGGTTTTTTTTCCCTTCTGTATCTTCAATTTGCCGACACATATACTGTCAATATCATCTGTTTCTTTTTAAGAAAACGTTTTATATCCTTTTTACATATATTTAGTCTAATTACTCATTTTGATGATCAACTTCCATTTTCCTTACCCCTCGTAAAAAAGAAAGAGACAGAAGAAAACTGAGAGACAGAAAGAGAAAAGAAGGGAAGGGAAGGGAAGAGAGAGGCAATTATCATGGTGTACTTTGTGCAAGGATAATCTTCAGTGTTCTCATCTTCCGTATCATTTTGTGTTTCATCATTACAGTGAAACATTATTTTCATAATTCAGAGTAAAGATGATTTCGTAGTTGTTGAAGATGATACAGGTGTGAAAATTTGACCAACTGTGAGTTTAATATTGGTAACAAGTTTGAGGTTATGAAATTGCATCACTTTCAACTGTAAAACATTGTTTCCTAGAGGGTTCAGTTTTAGTTTATCTTTACCTGATGGAAGAAGAAATTCATTGGTATCGGGAAGCAATTACTTTAGAAGTAGAACTGGAATTTCCGGAAAGGTTCCTTCATCTTTCTTGTTCTTTCGGTTATTTCTCTGCTTCAGATATCTTTAAGTTGCTTTCTAAAACGTGCCTGAGGAGGTGGTGCAGGCATGGACGAGAAAGTTCAGAGATAAGAATAGTAAACTTGTTTGGGAGCTCATTCCAGGATGCATTGTTTGGTGTGGTTGGAGAGAAAGGAACGACCGGTGCTTTGNGCCTGAGGAGGTGGTGCAGGCATGGACGAGAAAGTTCAGAGATAAGAATAGTAAACTTGTTTGGGAGCTCATTCCAGGATGCATTGTTTGGTGTGTGTAGAGAGAAAGAACGGCCGGTGCTTTGAAGATCTAACACGGACAACAGAGCAATTTAGAGAATTTTTTTACTTGAGTTTGTATAGTTGGTTTAAGCATTAGTCTGATAGAAGGGTTGCCTAATTTTTTAGTGTTTCTATCTTGTTTAAACCGATAATGCACTCCTTGTGTATTATCTTTTGATTTTGATTTATAATATACCGTGAATACCTATCAAAAAAAGAAAAAAACGTGCCTAGATCTGAAAAACTTATGGTTGTGGAGTTGATATGTCTTTGTTCTGATCTAAAAGTCCCCTCTTACTCCTCGCAGACAAGAAACGCATTATCTGGAACTTACTCAGCTCCTCAGCGGTCTGCAAGCTCAGCTGCACTTTTAGTTGGAGATCCCACTGTTGCGCGGGATAGGGCTGGGAACTTTGTGCTTCCCAGGGCTGATGTCATGAAACTAAGAGATCGTTTGAGAAATGAAGAACTGGCTGCCGGATCATTCTTCTCCAGATTGAGAAGTCGAAGGATATTGCGGCATGAAGCAACCAGTGATGTAGGTCACAAAAGAGAAATGTGTGCCCATGCGAGAATACTGGGTCTGGAGGAGGCAATCGATACTGAATGGGTTTACATGTGGGATAAGTTTGGTGGTTATTTACTTCTTTTGCTTTCCTTGACTGCCAAAGCAGAACGGGTGCAGGTAACATGATCCATACTGCTTGCCATGCATTCCTCATTTGGTTTCACTGATAATGATTGTTGTACCCTTTGTTTGTGCCTGTCCAGGATGAAGTTCGTTTGAGACTCTTCCTTGACAGCATAGGTTTTTCAGATTTAAGTGCCAAGAAAATTAAAAAGTGGATGCCTGAGGATCATAGGCAATTTGAAATTATACAGGAGAGGTAAAATGAGTACACTTCAAGAAATTAAGTTCTATACTCTGCATTTGCATCAGCCTGTCCTGGTATTTCTACATATTTCTTGATTAATTCTTTCAGTTACATAAGAGAGAAGGAGATAGAAGAGGAAATTTTGATGCAGAGACGTGAAGAGGAAGGGAGAGGTAAAGAAAGAAGAAAAGCTCTTCTGGAGAAAGAAGAACGTAAATGGAAGGAGATTGAGGCTTCTCTTATATCATCTATTCCTAATGCTGGAAGCAGGGAGGCGGCAGCCATGGCAGCTGCTGTGCGGGCTGTAGGAGGGGATTCACTGCTTGATGATTCATTTGCACGGGAGAGAGTTTCAAGCATTGCATATAGAATACGTGCAACTCAGTTATCTGATAGGGCACTCCAGGTACTTTAATATTATATTGTTCTCTATTGATCTTCAAATATTACTAGAGTGTATATCTTCCTTTTTGAGGGTTTACTTATTGAGCTATCCAAATGGTGATTGCTGAAATCTTAACTGCCATCTTATGGGGGAAAAATGTAGAGATCATTTCATTCCTTTTTTTTTGTTTAGGGGTTGTGACAAGAGGTTTTCATAGAAGTTTATGAAACGTGGGGTCAGAAAGTTGATATAAGTTGTGGGTCCCTTTAATTGTGTGGTTAAAAGTGAAGTTTGACAAGTTGAAAGTTGATAAAATTTTAGCAAAAGTTTTATCAAACAAGCACATTTTTTTTTATTATCATCTCACTGCATGGCGGTTGGGAACAGGTAGAAGTAGGTAATTTTGACTATCAAAGTCTTTCAATTATTGGCATGGACTACTAACATCATACTGTCACTTTTACAGACTGGCCTTGCTGGTGCTGTATGTATTCTTGATGATGAACCTACAACAAGTGGCAGGCGCTGCGGACAGATTGATCCTGGTTTATGTCAAAGTCAGAAAGTTAGCTTCTCTATTTCAGTAATGATTCAGCCCGAGTCTGGACCAGTGTGTCTCTTGGGTACTGAATTCCAGAAGAAAGTGTGTTGGGAAATTCTCGTGGCTGGATCTGAACAAGGCATTGAAGCTGGACAAGTTGGTCTGCGATTAATTACCAAGGGTGATAGACAGACTACTGTTGCAAAGGAGTGGAGTATAAGTTCATCAAGTATTGCAGATGGAAGGTCTGTGTGTGTGCTGTTCATACCCTTATGTTTTCCTTGTTCAATAGTTCGTAAACAACCTGTGAAGTCTACAGTTTATGTCTTGCTTTTTGCTTATTTATTCTCTTTTCCCTTTTTCTTTGTCCTCCTGGTTTCCTTTCAAGCAAGTATTCATTTTACTGCTTATGTTTTAAATTCTTCCTTATCTTTTTATATGGCTGTGTTTTATATGAATTTAACTTTGACTTGCAGGTGGCATATTGTCACAATGACCATTGATGCTGATTTAGGTGAGGCCACTTGCTTCATTGATGGTGGTTATGATGGCTATCAGACTGGGCTTCCACTTAATGTGAGCAATGGCATTTGGGAGCAAGAAACAGAAGTTTGGCTTGGAGTTAGACCACCGACAGATGTGGATGCATTCGGGAGGTCGGATAGCGAAGGTGCTGAATCCAAAATGCACATAATGGATGGTTTTCTTTGGGGAAGGTGCTTGAATGAAGATGAGATTGCTGCTCTTGCTGCTGCTATGGGTTCTTCAGATTACAATACAATGGATGTCCTCGATGATAATTGGCAGTGGACAAGTTCTCC
>CAIGRO010301936.1:0-12144 GCA_903798355.1 Fraxinus baroniana
TACATATATTTGAACAACACCATTATATAACATGTTTCTCCATCTTCCTCGCTTCTCGTTCACTCTCTTAACTCTCTGTTCTGTTTCTCTCCCCCATACCGCATGGGAAAGGCTTGAATGTTTTGGTCGACTTGATTGGTATAGCAGAATATGTTTGTCTTCTTCAGTTGTGTACTGTTAAACATCCACATAGGCAAGAACGTGTTTTCGAGCTTTAGAAACATGCCTCCATTGATGTAGTACTGTCAAAGCAGACGGTAAATAAGAAAATGTTCCTTGTACGTAACTATTTATATAATGTTTTACATAATGGTAATGTGTTAAAATGTAAACGAGGGTTATTTCATCCAATTAAATCTTGTCACATTATCTGTTGTTAAAACCATTATATAAGTTATGTATATATAGCACAACATCATTAATAAATATATAAAAATGTGATTTTTGCCTACCTTGGTGAGATTAGCACATTAACACACCATGTTAAATTTTCCTTCAATGGTTGAAATGGCTCGAAACTGAAACAAAATTAAAGTTTATAACTAGATTGAAATGAAAAGAGCTAGGACCAAATGGGACGAAACATGAGTACAGTGAGAACCAGTGCTTTCAACCAAACGAGTAAAACTTTAATAGATCCAAGTAGTTCTAGTTTCCCACTCAGAAGCTTAATATAAATCAGCCTTAAACTAGCCCCCAGGGCAAATCTCCCAGTGGCAAAAGGGGGGCGGTTAGGGCTCAGCGCGGTAGTGTGCTGAGTTCAATTCCCCGCAAGGTGGAATTGACTTTGTTGTAAGCGAGAGTTACCATAGGGTTAATAGCCCAGGCCTAGCCAGTAAGCTCTCCACCCTGACTCCTGGGAGGCACATCCTGCGATTTACCTTCTCCACGATGGTCCAAATGCGGGTCGGTGGGAGCCCTCAAGGTTGGGGTTCAACTTTTTATAAATCAGCCTTAAACAAGGTTAGGGGTGACAATAGGCTCAGAACGGTAGTTNAGGCACATCCTGCGATTTACCTTCTCCACGATGGTCCAAATGCGGGTCGGTGGGAGCCCTCAAGGTTGGGGTTCAACTTTTTATAAATCAGCCTTAAACAAGGTTAGGGGTGACAATAGGCTCAGAACGGTAGTTGCTCGTGAGATCTCAGCCCATAGGCAGCTCGGACACATATTCAGATGAACCTAGGGCCAAGACGAGCAAATGCTATTCTCTTAAGTGGTGCAAGGTAAATCCTCTTTCTGCCAACGGAATCTTTTTTTGATTTTTTAATTTGGTGTAAAGATAGGGATTAATTTCTGTAAATCGACTTGCTTACGCTAATACCAATCAAAGTCGAAAAGCAAAGGTCGGAATTGATCGTTGTGGTAGATGTCCCAGTGACAGTTTACTCGAGGAACATTGGAGGGGGCTTTCACCCTAACACTAACTTGAGTTTCCAAATAGATTACGATCCCTCGTTAGTATTAATAATGTAGAAAACACGATACTTTCGTTCATAATTCGTTTTAACTTAAAACAACTTGAACTCTGAATTCCATCAGTCTAAAATTTACACTAAAGCTGCTAGTTTTAATTTATAAGTACAATACACTCTCTCTCACAAGGTTTAGGAAACAGCAGCAACTTTTTATAAGGGCCTGTTCGATTGTGATTTTTTTTCATGGATTTCCAAGTTTTTGGGTTTGGCATGTTTGAACAACAAAATATTCTAGGCAAAGTTTTTTCCATGGCTGCCCTCCATGCGGCTGCTTTGCTTTTCCACCACTTTGGTGGAAAAATGCAATTCCAGGATATTTTTTTTCCTCAATGGAAATAAATTTCACATGTAAAGCAAAACCAAACGAACACTAAACTTTGATGGAAAAAATTGATTTTTTTAGGATTTTTTTTTTTTTTTTAAGGCAATGGAAACAAATTTTACAACCCATTGTAGAAAAAATTGTCACTTTAATGGACAATTTCCCTGTAAAAAAAATCCAAACGAAAACAAAAAGATACAAAAATTTTAAAATTTTTCCGGTGGAAAATTATATCAATCAAATACAATTAATTAACAATTCCCTAGAAAACAAATTCTAAACAATTATTTTCCCTGAAATTCATTTTCTTTCTACCCATTTTCCAACCTTGCAATAAGATTAAAAAGAAGGAAAAAGAAACAAAAAACAAAAATCATTACAGAAACTCCATTGTGACACAAATTGAACACAGGCAACTACAAGTCAAGAATCTAAAAGATTTAAAGAAAGGGCAACAAGAAAAAGCATAGTACTGCACCTTAACCACGCTAATCCCATCAATAATAATGTGCTACGAAAAATACTACATATTCTAAAAGAAATAATTAATAAAAATGTTTCTTAGAACTAGACAACAGAAAGATGCAAGTTGTTTAAGTAGGTAAATTTCTCCATTTGATTACCAGTCAACATTCGGCCAAGTCCTTTAATATTTTAATCCAAATGGAGTTGATGATCCTTTAGCTCGACCAGAGTATGCTATGTGCAGGTATGCTCGAAATTCCATAAACAGGCTTCCAACAAATCACTGGTGGGGTCAGAGAACGCTGCTGATCCTTTTTAATGTATTATCGCCCCCACAAAACTACTGGTTTTCTGCTTGATAGCCCGCTTGAAACAAAGAATCCATTATAAACATCTGAAAAAATATATTATCAATAACTGAATTTGAAGTCTGAAAGCAGAAATTTTTAGTAGTCAGCTAGCAGATATCAACCAATTAAAATATTTCAATTTAACTTCTGATTTTTGTCCTGGCATCTCAAGTACATCTATGGTCTGAGTTGACGAGACAAAAAAATTTAGTACCCACTGTCATGATAAATTCATTCGTTTACGTAAAATGGTAACATGGCTCAATATAACCAAAATACAACACTTTATATTTTTTTTATTTGTGTCAAAGAAAAGAAACAAGAAGGACTCAACAAAAAATGAGAAATAAATCTCACGTCTCAAAATTTATGCTACTTGTTTCACCCAGATATTTTTCCAAAAAAGCTTTTCTACTAAGAATTTCTGTCATCTACGTCCAAAACTAAGGAGCCAAAATTTTGGAACTAAATTGACACTACCATCGTCAACAAACTTTGAATGTATTTTACCAAGATAACTTCTGAAGTGGTTGATTGGTAAGCCAATGGATCGTAATTACCAATTGAAATATAGATGTGGTTATGCACTATTCTATTAAACTGCCAACAATAAATAAATTTGGCTTGAATAGGCATAAAAAATCTCACCAAACAGAATTTAAAAGGGAGCCTCAAGTGATTCATCCCAGACGTCTGCACTTCCATTAGAGGCATCTTCTGCATCTTCTTCCATCGATAGCCTAATATATTCCCTGTGCGCAAAGCGGTCCCATTCGGTCAAATTTGGGTTCTCGCGCTCCTGTTCAAGGAAAAAGGCAAGACTTGACAAACCTGGCTAAGCATATCTCAAAACACTTCAATACACATACAAATAAATAAACTCGCATCAATTACCTGACGGATTAGAAATGGATCACGAGTTTCAAAAGCCATGAACTTATTGAGATTAAAAAGGATATTAAAAACACTGCCCGAGAGCTTATTGCCCTTTAAGTCCTGCAGCGTAAAATAGCTCTCATCCTGAAAATGGAGCAATTTCAAAATCACAAGATGTTATATACCTGGAAGACAATTTATATTACAGGAGCAACTTGTTAAGCCATAATGGCTCACTAGACGCTAAATTAATTAGCACTCTAAACCCGTGATCTAAAGAATTTGCATAACTAGCTTTCAAGTTTGTCAAGAGATCCAAATCAGACAGTGCCAGCAAATTACACCCTACCAGTCTACTTCATTTCAGCTCTTCTCAAAGCATAGCTTTTCCAGGAAAAATCTATGAGGCTTCTACATGCTATCAGATTGCCTAAATGCAAGCTAAATTTTTTTAAAAAGTCGCATTTTATATATTGAAGCAATCTGGATATTACAGTCTCATCAGGCAAAATAAATGCATAATTAGAAAAGTTTTAAGAATTATGATTTGTGATAAAACGTTTTTTCCGAACAGGTAAAAAAATTAACATAAAGTAATATAGGTTTCTTGATCTATTCTATGTCACATGATTCAGGCAAGATCACACTCTGGTCTCGAGAAAAAATTTGGGGTACTGACATGGGAATGCTGCTCCAAAAATGACACCAGCTCTTAAGAGCAAGCTCTAATTGTCTTTAGTTAACAAATTTGCTTGATGATAGTTTAATACACTCCTCCAAGCTGTTCCACCTATTATTAGTTTGAGCAAATCATTAAACATTGCCACAATCCTTGGCAGTGGGAAGAAGGCAGATAGGGCTGAAGAAGAAAATATTTCTTTTGGTCTGTGGACAGATGATCATTCGGGGTGTGTGTGTGTGTGTGTGAGAGAGAGAGAGAGAGAGAGAGAGACTATGCTTCGGAGAAATCAGTTGTTTGCACTAATGGATCCCATTTAGTGCATTTAGATTTGTTTTCTTGGTTTTATTATTCTAATAAATTTTATTAATAGGACTCCTGCTCTTTTAAGTTTTTCATTTTCATGCTCTCAAACTCCCGGCCAAACATTGTTTAACCAAGAATCTGCTCCTTACGACTTCTCTTAAAACACCGAAAGCACAATGAAGATAAGAAAACAAAGGGTGAAATTCAAAATTCTAAAGAGAGAAAAATACAATCTAAAGATGTTCACCTTTGGACAAATCATGTCAACCATCTGGCACAAAATATCCTCAAAAAGCACAGGCTCTTGGGCCATGCATTCCATTCTATGTAACTGCTCCTCGTAAAAGAACTGCATTTCATTCCTTGTAATAATTCCATTCCCATCCAAATCTATGCATTTGAACCTGATAAAAGACATTCAACTTGCCATATATAAAAGATAGAACAAACAAGTTGAATTTAATGAAACCCATCAAGGATGGAGAGCATCGAAATTCAGATGATTATACTTCACTTAGAGGCACCACAAGTCAATTAAAAAAGGTAAAAAAAGAAACAGTTGCAATAAGATAGGTGCCAAAACAGTGTTCCAAATCCCCCATGATGTGACTTCAATGAAGAACATTCATAATTTTTACCAAATTCCAAGAAATCCAACAAAAACTATAGTCAAATATCTACCCATATAAATCATTCATACATTTCCCCAACCCCTATTGGAAACTCTGGGAGAAAATTAACAGCCATGCTCTCTATATAAAAACCAAAACCAGATTTTACTTCCTCAATTAAGCAATCCCCACCACGAGAAGGTACCTAATGCAGTTTTTGTTGGGAATGCAGGGCAGGGAACTACAAACACGGCAAGGCTTCAATGTGATTCAGATTAAAATAATTTCCTGATCCCAAAGATCAAAGCTGTAAGAGCACGTTACCATTTTCACCACTTTGAAGACCATCACATTAGCAACTAAGAATTCTAGAACTCACTGTCACTTTATTCTCCCTTGTACATTGATAAAAAAAATTGCAACATAAATTTCTTCTATGATTAGCTAGGGTTCAATTAGATCACATTAGGAAGAAAATTCAAAGGTGCTAGTCTACACATGGACAATGGCAAAATGTCTCTTAATATTCATAAATCAAGCAATAGACATACCAGTACTCAAGACTAGGCTCCGATGACTTATCCTCTTCTGACAATATGAAGTGAACAAAATCTTCATATCCCATCTTTCCTTCAACCTTACTGGTAAACTTTCTTGGAATCTTAGTCAAATTCAAAAGATTTTATATTACAAGCAATGGAAGTAGCATTAAATAACAAATAGATCAAATTTCATGAAAGAAGTACGGAATATGGATTTTCTAGAAAAATCATTAAAAAGGACAAACCTGAGAGAATATTCTATCAACAATCCTGTAGGTGAGTGCATGATTACCATATCTAATAAGGTTCTCTTTATCAATCAGAAAATCATGATCTGTATCCAGCTCCCAAAACTTGCAATATATCACATAAAAATGTTCGTAAGAGAAGTACCTGCAACAATAGGTAAAATGGAATCAGAAGATGGAGATCAATATGAATCTAGGTTAATATGATAAATGATCATACAAAAACAACCCAGCAATGTAAAACTCCAAGATAAGATAAATTAACATATCGTAGTGTGTCCATTCATTTGGTTAATCAAAACCTTGGCATGAGGTTTCCGTGCCGAATTTTTTTTCTTAAGACGAGAAATTTAATATTGGTGACCAAACCAAACAAGACTGTTTACACTTCCTAAAAAGCCATCCTACGACATTCTAATAACAGTCTTATCACCCTCTAGGAACTTTACCAAGCCATGGTATTATTTATTTGCCCTTGTGAAAAAAATTAACAAGCATTTCCTCAAGACCAGTAATGAGCTATTTACCGCAAAACTTTGTTGATATCCTCTTCTTCATCAGCATGTTGCATTGCAGCTATTAAATTTGAACGTCTTAGCTCCCTGAGGGTAAGACGACCATTGCCCGATCTATTCACATAGTAAAATATTCTATATATCACAGTTTCAGCTGGCCAACAATAAATTGTAACTGTTAGAATTCAACAAAGGAATATAAGGACTAAACTTGCCAAAAATTGGAACTAAACTCAAATAGTAATGGGTCAACAAAGTCAAAAAATATTCATGCTGGCAGTCAACCAACTCAACACATGCCTCCTGGCTAGCCAAAGCAACATGATCACACGAGCAGTATGAAAGCAACCATAAGGAAATAAAAACTATGCTATCAAAAGGTCAGTAACATTCTATGCTGAAGATCATCATCCAGCATAAAACTTGCTTCAAAACTAATGCACACAAAACAATGACCAGCATAAAAATATAACTTCAGAATAAAATCTTTTTAACATTTCCAATATTGGGAAACAGATGTGAACAGATACCTTATAACGTTGATCACCCACTCTAAAAATGCTTGGAATTCTAACTTGAACATGAAGTCAAATATACAGGCTAAAAGTGACTCAAAACGCTTTGGTCAAAGCCATTAATATGAATAGTTCTTGCATACCATCCAAAGAACCAATTAACACAAGAAAATGGTAAAGATAGATAAAAAAAAAAAAATAACCATCAAACATCGACTGTCTCAAACATGCTAGCACGTATCCAACACGCCACGTCAAATATCCTATTTTTTGTATTGTTTTCTAAGTTTCTTACATTGAAAGAACATTATCCTACACGTCTAGGATATGTATCCATAATGCCACGTGGTGTCTCATATTTTTATGAAAAATTAATTTTTGACAAAGAGGATATATTGGCCCTTTCACATCAAAGATATGTCAAAGCCATTTTGTAAATTCAGCAATATAATATTACGAAAAAGTTATAATTTAAGAGCATTTGGATAAGTTTCAAAAGTATACTAGCAATAAATTTACTTATAAGTAAATAACTAAGTGTTTGTTTGGGAGAGATTAATTGAAGTGAAAAATGAATTTTTATTTTATTTTTATTTTTTTGGAGAATGGGTATTAAAAAGTAGGAAAAAATTAGGGGTCAATGTACAAAATTATTTTACTGGGAAAATGTAGGTTGAAAATAAGTTTGAAGAAAAATTATTTTCAAATAAACTGTGCCAAACAAACGCTAAGTTTCAAAATAAATAATTCTTTAATAGACAAGATTTGAAAATAAGTTGCGTACTTTGACATTAAGGGTGTGTTTGATCCACATTATTTTGTAAGAATGTATTCTGGAATAGTAGATTGATGAATAATGTGTGGTTGAAAAAGAAGAAAAAGTAATTGATGTGATGTAAAAGAATAATTTATTGAAGAATGTGTGATTGAAAATGAGTAGAAAAATGAGAATGAAAAAATTAATGTGTACCAAACATGGGCTAAATTAAGGGTAACCATTTTAAGTAACTTCTCTAAAATAATAGCTTTTTTAAATTAAAATTAAGAAAAAAGAAATTAGTTATCCAAACATGTATAGCCCAAAAAAGTGAACTTTATTTTTTGGCATTTTTCTTTTCAAGTAAATCTCTTACCAAAGCGTTTGACCAAGGATTATCCCTCAAAAAGGTAAACCTTACAACATGTTACACCACTCCATAGCAGTTGCAATGAAATTTGGATAGCAAGATCATAGAATAAATAATAGAACAAATTGGAGCCCAAAATGGTTGAAACTTCAGACATCTTGCAATAATGTACTATATACTTTGATAAAAATATGTGGAGAGATAATTTTGACAAATCATTAATATAAGCCATGATGTGATATGAGAATCAGTTAATCCACCATAGATATAAAACTTAACTATATTAGAAGAATTAGATCAGAGCAGGAAGCTTACAAAGAGGATAAATATGAGAAAAACCAATTGGTCCAGCCAAAAACTGTATTGAAGTGTCTCATGTAAAAGGTAGCCATTTCATGCTTGGGAAAATTATTCAATGGATCTTAAAAAGTCAGAAGACACGTGAATAGAAGACGTGTCATTGAGCCTATTTACAAGAACAAAGAATAAATTCAAGATTTTCCAACCTAACCACATTTATATGTTACAAAATAATGGGAGACAGTGAGTAAGCATAGAATAAGGTATAATTCAATTGTGTCAGAGAAAAAGTTTAGTTTTGTGATAGGAAGTTCTACTATGGGGCAACCTACTTACTTCAGAGATAAGAAAAGTGTTTTTTTATTATTTTTATTAAGGTGCCTAGTACGGTGGACGCCAAAGAGGAAAGGGATTTATGTTAGAAGCATCAATATTATCAAGATATTATTATGATGGCGTTGCAGTTATGAGATAGTAGTGTCAGTAACTCTTCCTTTCATCGTAGGCTTGAATTAAGGTCCTGTTCAACTCACTCTAATTTTCCTTTATTCATAGATAAGCTTACAAGACGTGCAAACTTCTTGAATGAGAAAAAGAAACCCAAAAAAAAAAAATAATAAAATGCCTTCATCTCATTAATAGGCGTGGGTTATCCAATGAACCAACATTTAAATTTGGAATATTAACTACGCAGTCCAAACTGTTAATTAGATAGATTAGTTTTTATTGGTTTTGCCTCGGATGGGTATTACCAAAAAAGGAATACCTCCTCTCTCCTAACTGACCAATCCAAGAGAAGTGTACCTTTCCCATAGATTTTGAGAGAGAGGGGGGGGGGGGGGGAAGCTTTTGTTTTTTCATATTTTCATGTGTTGTTAAAGGCTTGAACGAGCGTCTGGTCAAATTGATCGCGTCATGTTTTCAACTCTGTTAGTGTGACATTTCAGGGTTTCTTCTTTTCATGGCCAATCCAAAAGAGAATTCAGTATCTCTTGGTTGAGAATGTATGAACTTTTCGGTTATCAAAAATTCTTGTCTGAGCACTTCATACCATCCATACATCTACGATTTTAATTCTTCTGTAGTTGAAGGTGATTTTGCATCTCACATCGTGAGATATGTCTAATTTCATATGCTATATAGACTGGACTGTCTACAATGATGGATAAATGGGAAGAAGAAAAAAAGTTTAACAGTGAAACAAATGCAAATCGTAATACTCATTTTTCGATTCATCCCTCGCCTCGTAAAAGGATTATTTTCTATCCAATATGTAGGAATCAATAGAAAAGGCAAGCACAGGAGGATGCAGTCAATATCACCAAAAAAACAATGCCTGAAACCTAGTCAAATCGAGAGTTTTCTAATTCTAGCAGTCAGATGCACAGATAAAACACGCACGTTATTTAAAATTATATGAATTTTTCATATTTGTGCAAGAAAGTTGACCCAAGAAAAGTTAACTATGAGGTCCCTTGTGGCATTCAAATCTAACCATTAGATGATGAAACTAATAGGGAGATAACTAGTAAGTCACGACTTGTGAGGAACGCTGTGGAATATAAAGGTTTGTGTTAATTAGAACTAAAACGAAGCACATACAATGTCTTTTTCTTATAGTAGGAATAAGACTGACAATGAGTTATTACATAGGATTGTGTTGCCTCAATTAGTAACTAGGATTCAAGTTTGGTTATAATTAGTAATAATGACTTGGCAAGTTAAATAAGCTTAGAGATAAGTAAAATTTACATTTAAGTTAACATTTTGTTTCCAAACATGTTTAGATAACTAACTTTTTGTTAAAAGTAAAAGTTGCTTAATTGAAAGTAACTTTTTTATCAAAATAAGTAATAAATTTAATAATTTATTTTCAGTTTTAATCAATAAAATTATTTATTTTACAACTTTATTAGTTATATTATAAGAAACTTTTTAAGCTTAGGCCATTCGTACTCATTAGTGTAAAAGTACAATAGGTTGTAATGGAAGTCCAATGAGGATTATATATACTGAAACAAATCTATAAAATTAAAAGGTAAGTCTAAAGAATAGTCATTAGAAATATGTGCCTTTTGGAACTGATTGTTGATATCCTTCAACATAATGATACTGTTGAGATAACTATAATGGCCTACTTGGGAGTTTTGAGGTACCGATTTTGAATTTTTTAGTAGCGATTCTTAAAACTATCTAACCCATGTTTTAGAGTTTTTTATTTGGCGTTTTTGATAGTTTTTTAAAAGAATAAAATTATATATATGCCTCTTGGTGAAATTTTTTTATTACAAGTGATATTTTACTTATACGTATTCTTTTACATATAAGTTAATTTTTAAGTGAAATATTTACATAATTAATTTTTTTTTAATACTTAATTTTTTGCTTATTAGTAAATTTTACGGTTATAAGTTAATTTTGTATTTTTAAATAATTTTTTATAAGAGTGATTTTTTTACTTACGAGAAACTTTTTAAATTTTATATTAAGTGAACTTTTATCTTATTAGTAGTATTTTTATTTTATAAAAAATTTTTACACAAGTGATTTTTTATCTTATTTGTTTTTAACTTTATAATTAATTTTTTGCTTATAAAGTAGTTTCTTTGCTCATAAATAATTTTTTTTGGTAATGTTTTTTATTTACAAGTTAGTTTTAAACAAAATGTCCCTTGAAAATAATTATTTTAAAAATGTTAAAATTGGAAGAGAATTTGAGCAATGGCCAAAATTACGTGAGAACGCTAACAAGCACCGATTTTTCCAACCTCTCAAAAAGGTGCCACCCAAAAAGGTCAAAACCGGTGAAAAATGTCCCAAGTAGACCCTGAAGGGATTTAGATGAGTATAAGAGAGTTAGGAAATTTAATTCTACTAGGAGCATGAGATGATTATAAAATAAGAATAAGGAAGTTAAAAAGTTTAGATTTCTTGAAAGTGTAACATTTCCTCACCTAATGGGAGTCTTATATACTCTATATATGTGGTAGTACTCTTATGTGTTTTTTCTGAAAATATAGCTTGTCCCATACTTGCTTTTACCATAATGTCAATAACAATGAAAAATCAACAACATAATATATGTAAAGCAAACAAAATACAAGGATAAACTTTGCAAGAAAAAAGAGTAAATAACATAGAATATACCATATCGTTCTTGAAATTCAGGTGTACTCTGTAAGAACTCCAACCCCGGATGAGTTGCCAAAAGTTCTCGAAGCACAGGTTTGAAGTCTTCCTATTATCAAGTTGATGGGTATTGCAAAAATAAGAAGAGGGGTAAATAAATATCATTAAACTAAAAGTTGCATGACGGGGCATTTTGCTTCTCTTATAACCTGACTCAAGAATATGAGATCTCGCTGCTTCAAGATTGTGTATATCTGCGTTGGTACATCTTTAGTCAACATGTTACCGTTAACCCAATAATCAACAAATGCATCCCTGTATGTGAAGTGATAGACAAAGTAAGAGTATATTAATTTAACCGAACAAATATTAGTCAAAATCATTAATCAAGATCGTAAGTGCAAATCAACGGGTACCAATTGAAACTGATACAGTAAAAGCTAGATTTTAGCTTCCTCAAACACTGTTAAGTTGTCTGTTAAATATAGTTGTTGTTTAACTATTTAATTTAGTCTACTCAATCATGTAATTCTCTACTTAGCTAACCCTAAGGAGTTGCTAAATTGGTGGGTTTGCTCCCTAATGTTCACCAATTCGAGTTCCCTCAGGGCCGCTGAGTATCGGCTGTAAACTTCAAAGCCTCGTGGAATTAGTCAAGATGCGCGCAAGCTGGCCCGGACA
>CAIGRO010301941.1:0-12508 GCA_903798355.1 Fraxinus baroniana
TTCCTTGCCTCTCCTCCTCTAATCCTCTTCTCCTACAAACAAAAATCCGACAGCCACAAATGCTCCGATTTTGCAGTCACAAGAACAAAATTCCTCCGATTTTGCAGTGATTTTCGCACCCCATTTTGTACAACATCGTAGTATATCCTCTCCCGAACACTCGTTCACCTCCAGCCACAGTTGTTTCTCCAGCTCCTCCTCCGGCCACATTTGTTTCTCCATCTCCTCCCCCCAACACATTCGACCTAGCCAGTCACGGGTCTTTTCGGGAACGAAAGCCCACCAACATGATGGACAAAAGTATACTGCTTCTCTGTTTCGAACAAAGGTGAAATTTTAGCATCGGTGTTTGAAATTGAACTCCGTTAAGTGATCTTCTATTTCTCTTCTATATAAATACTTATCCAAAAAGCGCAGTAGAAAAAGTCCACAGGTTGTTAGGCAAACTTAATTCATTGTTTCATTTTAGTTCAGTAGCTTTCACTAATTTATTTTGATCTTAATTGAGTTTTTCCCAAATTATGAACAAATCTTATGCATGTCTAACAATTCTCGACTCTGTTCTATTTGTGCTTAATATTGCAAACTGCAATTCCTTTCGAGAAATATACATGATTATTTATAGGTTAACTGATTATTTATAAGCAGAGTTATGCTCTTAGTTATAATAGCTTTGCAACTTCTAACAAAAATAGGAATTTTGTTGCAGGAAAAGAAATTGTAGGAGATGAGAATCATGATTTGTTGCTGGAATGTGATAACGAGAACATAATGGAGAATTTGAACACATTGGAGAATGAATATGTAGGAGGAGATGTTGTGTATGAACCCCTACAGATTGTATTGGAAACTTTTGAACTGTCTTACTTAGATGGAGAGGTAGTACAATGACATTCAATAACTTGTTTGTTTGATTGTCAATCCAGTAAGGGAATGTTGGCGTGATGATTAAGATGGGCACGGCTGGAATTGGTTGTAATCGATTTAGACTTGATTATTGCCTATTTAGTTGATTTATTTACTTGTTCTATGGCTTGTTTATTTTAGTTTATTCCTCTTAATTTTTTTTTGGTTTTCTTATTCTTATTTAAGGCCTCAGTAGATAGTTGGAAGACTTTAGTTTTGGCATTTAAAAGAATTCTGATAAACTTTGGAATATCCAAACTTCATTCAATCCTTTTTGGGAATCACAGAGAACATAAATCAAAAGTAATTATCTTTGTTTCAGCTGCATTTTTGTTGTAACTCACGTGCATTATAATCAGTCAAATAACTAGCCTTGGGTGGAGTTGTTTCCTAACTCATCTGCTACTTTTCTTGTGCCTGCTATGTATAATTGTACTCCTCGTTACGCATATAAAGAAAATGTTCCAAAAACTCCGTTGATCTAAAATGGTATCAGAGATCTTAGTAGTCTTTTTCTTGGATATTTGCTGCACCTAAATTCGTACCGGAGAAAAATAGACCAGAAAAGCTTTGTTTCTTCAAACCGGATACCATTCAATGTTACGTTTATTCTTTATTTTTTTATCTTTTCTTGTAAACCAAAATCACACTGCCTTTCATTCAATGCTGCCTATTTCCATCAACAAAGCACATTTTCCATATAAAAGCCGACCTTGACTATCAAAAGTGGAATAAACGTTCGATGGTGCAATAGTCAACGTAGAAAAAGATATGTCAACGAGTAACCGACCTTAACAATACTATGACATTCGTCCGTTACAACAAACCATATATCAAATACAAAATGACATCACAGTACTCTGTCTACCACGAACTTAACTCTTATCACCCGTTCAAGTCGATCCCTTTCCTTTCCCATCACATTCGGCAATTCATTTTCCATTGCGAAATGTTAAGTGCAATGATATGTTGACGTCTCGTTCCTCACATTCTAATTGAACACAACTGTTGACGAAACAAATAAACCCATGTTAATGCTAGTGAAATATGAAGTCCCACGTTGCATAAAGCAAAGAATTACGTTTTTCCCCATACGAAGAGAAACGATACAAAACGAAACACAAATGTGAACGATCACACACATTTTTTATCTTTTATTAGCCATGTCAGTAAATGCTAAAACTGCAAGAACAATGATAGTTCATTGACTTCATTTGGAACAAAAAAAAAAAGGTTCGAATCCTAAAATGAAGCAATTCTATTTTCTTAACTGAGTAATGTTTTGTAAAAGTGACACAAATTTCAACCTAATTATACATATGATATCACATTATCAAACTTTGTCAAAATAATTATTCATACTACAATTGACTGAAAAAAAGGTTCTTAATGGTAGTATTTGCGACATCACATGAAGCAAAAATCAAAAGTAGAACCACTGGATTCAAATATCAACAAATTAAAAAATTTATAAACAATTAATTATAATAATTTCATGGTTGGTACGTCAATGCTAAAGTGATCTAGGAGACAAAAAAATAATAATAATTCTTCGAAAGTGAAGTAATAGTCGCCTTTAAATTTTAATAGCATTTTTTCCTTAAATTTCAACACGCGAGCACACTATTAAAAGGGAAAACAAGCCAACTCACTTAAGTCACACAATTACCTTGGGAAGTGGATGGATTTGGCGACGGACGGCAATGAGTCCTGTCAACAACGGGATGGGTCGAATGTGTTGGGGAGAGGAGCTGGAGAAATCATTGTTGGCCGGAGGTGAACGATTCTACAGGAGAATATACTACGATTATGGTGCAAATGGGGTGCGAAAATCACCGCAAAACCGGAGGGAAGTGATCTTGTGGCTGACGGAATTTTGGTCTTGTGGCTGCCGGATTTTTGTTTGTAGGAGAAGTGGATTAGAGGAGGAGAGGCAAGGAACGAGAGAGGCAAGGAAGGAAATGAATTGATTTGGGGCAAACAGTGATCCCTAGAAGGTTTTGCAGATCTTCTCTCAACCGGTTTGGTCCACTTTGAGTAAGAACCGGTTTTTAATCTCTTTCCTTGCCACGTATACGATTTTAAATTCCTGTATCAATTCGGTGCATTTTTCCTGTACCTATAGCGTTTTTGATTTTCCATTGACGTTCCCATTTCCCCCACTCCCATTTATCCCCTCTCTGTATTCTCTCTCTCCCGAATTTCCTCCGCAGCCGCCGCTCCCCACCGCCGAGAAACAATGAAGAATCTTGTTTCTATTGTTCGAAGCTGAGATCTTTACCTATAAAATCAAGAATCTCTCCCCACCCATGTCTTTCTCAGATCCATAATTCCTCACAGAAGCTACGGATAATTAACCACCTATACACGCATATATACATATATAGTCACGGATATATATACACGGAGTTGCAAGGATGGGTTCGATGCGGCTAGATCTGAGTGGCAAGATTTATCCAGAACCGATCGATCACTTTGACAGGCTACCGGATTCTCTCGTGCTCTTGATCTTCAACAGAATTGGAGATGTCAAGGCTCTGGGCCGATGCTGCGTGGTTTCTAGTAGATTCCACTCGCTCGTTCCGCAGGTGGATAATGTCATTGTCCGAGTTGATTGCGTCATCTCCGAAGATGATCCTGCCTCCTCCTCCTCCTCCTCCACCTCGTCTGGCTCTTCTGCCACCTATAAGTCCCGCAACCCTGTATCCTCTCTTTTTCGCTTCGTCGTCTCTGGTCTCTTTAAGCCGCTTCAGTCATTGACCCAGCTTATTACTTCCTCGACTCGCTGCCACTCAATTTCGTCGAATTCAGAAGATTTGAACCTGGATTCTGACCGAAACATCGTGACTCACCATTCCCCCACTCAAGTCTTGAAGAACTTTAACGAAATTAAGCTTCTCAGAATTGAATTGCCGAGCGGGGAGCTCGCGATTGATGAAGGTAATTTGCTTAAGTGGAAGGCGGATTTTGGGTCCACACTGGATAATTGCGTCATTCTTGGAGCCTCCAGTGTAAGTCAGACTGCGAAAAGTAATGAATTTTCTGGTGCTTGTACGGTTAATAATGATAATAATGGGAATAATATTGGAGCCGAGAATGATAATGGGAGCATACCTGAATCATTTTACACTAATGGGGGCTTGAAATTACGTGTAGTGTGGACAATAAGCTCCTTGATTGCGGCCTCTGCTAGGCATTATCTGCTTCAGCCAATAATAGCAGAGCACAAGACGCTAAAGAGCTTGGTTTTGACAGATGCCGACGGGCAGGGAGTGTTGTCTATGAATAAAGAGCAGTTGGAGGAGCTGAGGATGAAGCCTCTATCAGCATCCTTAGCTTCCAAGAGGACTCTGGTTCCGGCTCTGAACATGCGGCTGTGGTATGCTCCCTATTTGGAATTACCCAATGGGATGGTACTGAAAGGAGCGACTTTAGTGGCCATCAGGCCTAGTGAGCAGCCGAAGGAGGTGGTGGGTTCAGAAGGGAATTGGGTTGTGTCAGCTTTTGAAGAGCCGTTTGGGACAGCTGCGAGGATGTTGGTGAAGAGGAGGACTTATTGTCTGGAAATGAACTCATTCTGAAATTGGGAGACGACGAATGAGTGTCTGAGGTAATGCCTTTCATAGCACTGTGTAAATTTTTAATTGGTTTATAAATCTATTTATTGTGAGCTTTCTTCTGTATTTAAATAGCAGAATTGGTATTATTGCACTTTCCTTTGTAGCATAGATTCTCAATAGTTGATGTTAGTGTGTCGGAATCATGTGTAAATTTGCTCCGTCAATGTAGTTATATTTATTGCTCAGGGCACAATGTGTAGTTCGTCTGGCTCATGATGTCGCAAATTTGGGATCTACATTTTTTCTGATTTTATGATCTGCATCTTATGACGATTTTATGTTTTTTTATGTTTCTTGTCGGAATCACGTGTAAATTTGCTCGGTCAATGTAGTTATATTTATTGCTCGCGGCACAATCTGTAGTTCGCCTTACTCATGATGTCGCAAATTTGGGATCTACATTTTTTCTGATTCTATGATCTACATCTTATGACGATTTTATGTTTCTTGTCGTTTAGCTTTGCCTATAGACTGATGAATTTATTTATTAGAATTTTGATAGCTGACATCTGCAATTCTGATGTATATTTGTTGTCTTACATAGTGTTTTATTTATATTTCTGGTGCTCGGTGTTTTTGCAATAACAGGAAGCTGCCATTGCATTTTCCCATTTTCTCTTACTTTATATCTACTTAATAATTAGTTCTTTGGTCGATGCATTTGTACCTGTTATAACCTATGAATTTTGTTAGTCTTTATTCTTTTCGGCTGGTTTTAGAGAGTGCTATTCTTTCTTTGATGTAAAAGTTGAAAGTATATTGGTTTCATCAATGAAGTAATCTTGTACTTGGGTAGGTAACTACATGACTAATTGCTCAATTTTTTTGTCGTCATCAGTGCAAGGCATTATGTCAACTATATTGAATCAAGGTCACGCTACCATACATGAATTTTGCGCGCTTTTACGTTTGTTCATACGATTCTCTATGAACTTTTTATTACTCAGCACGTTAAATCTCTAGTATGTGTGTCATTAAAGTTATATTGATTATTTCTCTGTTGTAAAATAGAGGACATAAAAAATCACTTCTAGAATATGTACCAAGACCAATATATCATTTAACTAGAGCCAGTATTTTGCTACTGCAATTTGCATGCTAGCTTTCACACCACTCAAGATTTATCGTCCATTATACAATTTACATCTTTTGTGTATATTGTTTTGGAAAAAAATGCTTCAATTGGTCGTCACTAATTGTTGAACCAATGTCAGTGCTTTGCAATCTTCATTTTTACACATGCTATCTTTGAGATTGTGCTGGGTCCATCTCATATAATTTTTTTTAGTAATCTGGCAATTGTTTCGTATGATTATTCTGAATTCATCCTTTGGTGCTTATAGGTCTTCAAGGAAAGCTGAAGGTTGCCTTTTCAAGAAAGGAGGATATACATGTTCTGAGAGGCAGAGAAAACCGAATTTTGTCTTGAGCACATCGTACTATGAATGAGTAACCGACTGAAGATAATTTTGATTTCTATTACAAATGAATGCCAGCCATTTGTTGGTTATGAGCCATAAACCCGTCTACCTAAGGTTTTCTGGATTATATTGTAAATGCCTTGTGCCAACACGTTTGTCATCTACCTTACTAGTTACATATCTGTGTATATTTTAGCTATTGAGATCCTTGCTAATGATGCCCCTTTAAAGGTTCATTGAGCAACTTATCTTGCATTCCAGCTGTGCCCTCCAATAGGGGGGCGCCACTGTATTTGGGTTGGTCCCCAACCCTGTCCAAGAAGCACTTCTCTTCGTGTTAGTTGATCACTGACAATGGATATGTGAATTAAGCAGACATCTTGTTTAAAATTAATTTCTCTACTCTCTTGGGGGAGGATTCTGGTGAGGTATGCCACGTGCTCAAAATGAATGCATCGTCTTTGAGCAGGGTTAGTGTTGGTTTTCGTCATTCAAATGCTATGCTTAGAGCTTAATGTTTCCTTTATAAGAATATAGTGCCCCATTTTCCTCTACGTGCCTTGGGTGGCAAGAATCAATCCAACAAGAAAAGCGAAACTGCTCATTCAAGTGAGTGACAATGGGCTAGTATTAAATACTGCGGTAGTCAAGTGTATCATTGTTTCTTTGAGTTAGGTGCACTGATTTTCTCCATTAATGCTGTGTGGGTTGATAAAGGATGTGTAGTTTCCAGTTCCTGAAAAGTTAGGTTCAGATTTTCCAGCTATGTCCTGTGGATTTGAACAATCAAGGCAGTTTTGTGAAGGCCTAACTAGTTGAATCTGTCACAACAAAATGTTCATAGTTCAATACCAAGTAACAGATTGGCAATTGACCTCAAATTTTATCCGTTGTCTGGTGTAATGATATCCACTAACTAGTGCCACAAAAGTGTACCTACAAGACGAGCGTTCGCAATTGTGCACAAGCCACCTCGTAGGGTGTGCAGGATTAATATATGTACTGAATGGGTTATCCCCTCTCACAAAGCGCGTGGGTCCCATGTGTATTTAAAAATTCCAGCTTGTGGTCTCCACCTCATAATGTGAGGGGTGTAAAAAATTCGGTATAAAAATTCGGAACATGTAGCATAACCCATTTATGTACGTGTGTTCTTATTTTGTTTTTTGTCGATAGTTCTGGCAAGTAGAAATTAAGGTTTAATCATACCAAAATATTAACATGCCGACAAAAACACCAATAATACAAATCCTCGGGAAGGCGGAAGGACACAAATAAAATCTCAAGAGTCGCATCAAATCAATAAACTAGCAACCACATCAATATTTCATCGCTCGCCTAAAAAAGATACTGTCTAATACTATCAAATTCTCTCTACAAAACATGTCGATCATGTATTTGTAAATGAAGATAATCTTCAAGATAAGAATGAATAACAAATATGAAGGTAAATGGTGCCAAAAGAAGCCGAAGAAACTTCAAAAAGAGATTCGGATTCGTTCATCCAAATGATTCAAATTGTTGTTTTTTTCAAAACAATGATAACAAGGAGTTCAAAACACAAACAAATTTTGGGAAGAAGAAAACTTGCAATCACTACATATTATCTCTCATCACACACACAAGAACTGGCACTTAATTAACAAATAAACCGAATACATGAATGCCAGTAGAATTACTTGAAAATGGACAATTTTGAGTAATAATTTAACAGAGTCAGCTGCAAAGAAGGCATGCTCCAGCAGGGACTTGTGGCAACTTCTCATCTCGAGTTACCTGCATCCAACATCGTTTAAGATTAGACAATATATTGACGAGATTTTAGCTTCTTTTTTTTGTTTCTTAAATAATAATACTGTCGAATAACATATAAAGTCCAACTTGTTAAGTTATGGAGCCTAAATAAGATTTGTATCGCCATCAAAAGGAGAGAAGTTAGAGAAAATAGGGTGTACAATTTTTCTTTTGTAAAATTCTTTTCATCAATGAATTACTATTGCCGCGGAGATAGTCGCACGTAATGACAAATCACCGCCATATTATAAAAAGTTTGGGGGTAAGAATGAGTTTCGTTCTAGTGCTTGAAAATAATATTTCAAAGCATTCATATGTTCTCCATTACTTGCATGGATAAGACCTGTATCATAGAGAATCAAGTCGCATAGCTTCATAATAATTCTATAAAGCTTCTGCATAATTTCCTTTGAATTGAGTTGACATTCGTTTAATTCAACTGAAAGAATCTCCATACTAGAACCGTACGTGATATTTTCATCTCATACGACTCCTCCCTTATGTGAATAAGAAGAATAATACACGTTGAACCTCTATAAATTTTGCGTGTTCTTGTGTATATATTTTCTGTGTGTTCTCAGATAATATAGAATTAACTTAGTGAAGTAAACATAAGTTAATCGTTCACATGTTGAGTAGACAAATAAGTAAACAGAGTTCCACTTTATTAAGTTAATCACTCACTGTAGTTAGATTGCAGAGGTTTAACATTAAGAAATTCCCTTGGACAAAAATGGAAAGAGAAGGGAAGCAGGAAATACATATTTTTACTTAATGAAGAGCATGCTCGACTGAGCTTAAAGGTAAGTCTAGTTCACTTTCAATTGTACAAATTTGTTTCATAATATTTTCAGGTTTATTACTTTTTCTTACAAGTAAAATAAATATTTATTTATAAGTTTTAGTATACTATTACTTTTATTGTTTCTAGTTCTATTAGAAATATGTTTTTTTGAGATGATTTTTATGAATAGTTGTTTTCTTTTTCATTTTTTGAGAATATTTCGTGTTTAATTTACAAGTTATCAAGAAACAGACATGTATATATTGAAATTTCTTGCTAAGGATATACTTCTTAAAATAGTTTTTAATGGAAATTAGATAAATAATATTTCCATTAATTTGAGCAGATTCAATATGAGTGTTTTAACAAATGAGATTAAAGCTTTATTCTCTAAAAGCTGCTTAGACTCATCCAAAGCCAGGTGTTAAGCTTCAGTAGTATCACTGACGGTGCAAATGAAACAAAAAGATTCTCAACATTGGACAGTGTGACTAAAAGATTTCATATGTATTAAGTCGCCTTAATAACTTTTTTTTTTTTGGGTTGACGTAGGAACCCGCAGCCGCTACTCGTGAGTATGCACCGGGTAAACCTCGTTCTATGTGCAGTAGAGCCGCAAACCACACAAGAGAGATAAACAGCACTAGGCAAACGATGTACGATGGGCTCGACCGAAAAAGTGTTGGCAAGGGATTCGAACTCGTTACCTTCGATCTCCGCGTTCATTTGCTCCACCGACTCAACCACCCCGAAAGGGTAAGTCACCTTAATATTTGACCATATAAATAATTGTACAAAGCCGTAATTTTGTATCGACTCGTTCTGATAACTAAGGATTAGGGCTTATCCAACCTATGCTAAACTGGTCTGTATTGACGCACAGACCAATACCTTGGCTTTGTATAGAAATGTCAGTAAGAAGGGAACCAAGCAAAGAGACAATCTACCGAACCCTATTCGCAGTTATCTATGTAACATCATTAAACAGACAACACAATCGAAATATCTGTTAATATATATGCACTTATGGCCATACTTTTTGGGAAACCAAGTAATGAAAGTGTTCATTGTAGTGCAACATGATTCCTTAAAGTTAACACTAAAAACAAACCCTCAAATCCATGTCTAGGTAATGAATCAGATAAGCACAAATGTAATGCAGATATTAATTTAAGATATTGAAAGTTATACCTGGGACAAGTTCTAGTTCTTTCCTTTGCTCTCGTGGCCGGAATGCCTGCTTCCAGGGTACAACTGGAGTCCGGCGTCGAAACCGGCGGGGAAATGGTGGTGATTCTCCACAGGTGGAGCAACAGGGCCGGTGAAGAAACTTAGTGATCCATGATCAATTGGCGAAAACCTGTGGAGGGGAGTAAATAGAGACGAAGAATTGGACTGAAGGGTCCCCCGATTGAATCCGGCAAGGCCGGAAGTAGAAGAAGACGGCGAAATTGTGAAGTCAAGATTGTACTGGTTGTGACTATTATTGTTTTCATTACGCTTAGCAGAAGGGAGAACTGAAACGAGCTGATCCGGGAGAAAAGAGAAGTGGTGGAGCTCGGGGTGGTCACCAGCCAAGCTAAACAGTGGTGACGACACCGTTGTTAGTGGCGGAGAAAGCGGACTTCCCATGAGCATCTGCCCCGAACGCGTCGCCCCGACCGGGCCTAGTAGCCCACTCGTAAAGTAATCCATAGGACTACTCGTGGTATTACTGCTCACATTATTGATGCCCGCACTTAAGAGCTCGGTGAAAGAAGTGGTTTGGGAAATAGGGTTCATATGAGTAACTTGGGATGACTCGTTATCTTTCTCCTTCTCCTTTTCTGCAACTCTCTCCTTAGCACGCTCCCGGGCTTTGACCCGATTTTCAGATCTGCACAGTGACAACCCGGAATTTTTGCTGGTTTCGGAAGTACTACTACAAACAGAAGATTTGGACAACGTTGTCATATGTTGGTAATTCGGAACGCCGCCACCGTCAATTTCAACTTCAGCTGAATCAAACTGGCGCTGATAGGCAGCGTCACCAGTGCTGGACTTCTCCGTCAGCTGCTTAGGGTTATTGTCTAGAAATGCAGCAGTCATCGGAGGAAGCTCCGAGATGGAGGTGGCCGCCGCCTTCAGCAGCCACTCGACGGCCTTGCTAGGCTGATCATATCCTAGCCGATCCTGCAAATCGTAGAATTGAATAGCAGTACTCACAGAGAGGCGTACACGGCGGTCCCTTAGACCTTTCGAGGTCAGAACTTTGCTGTGCCGATCCTTTCCTCCGGAAGCTCGAGAAACCCTCACGATTCTCGAGGAAGACCAGCTGTAAATCCTACCAAGTCCGCCGCCACCACCGGTTGGATCGACTCCACCGCCGCCCCTTTTCTGCTCTCCATCTTCATCTTCTTTATGAGTCAGACCTAACTTCGCTGAATCAAGCCTCCCATTACTGGTTCTTGGAAACTTACAGCCATGAGCTTGAATCTCATCCACCTCCATGCCACCACTCTCATACCTTTTTTCTCAACCCCTTTTTTCTTCCTTTTTTCACTCAATAAATGAGATGGGTTTTAATGGAGACTGAATTTCTAGCGTTAGGGTTTTAGAGAGAGAAAGAGTAAACTCTAAACAGTGGGTGTGCAGTTGAGTGGTGGGTCTGTGTCCTTTGCATTGATGATTGATGACGATTACACAGAGTACTTTGGCTTTTCTAATGACATATACATACAACGCGGATATAGAGAGAGAGAGAGAGAGAGAGAGAGAGTAAAAAGGCTTTTTCTACTGTTCCATAAATCGTTCTGCAACAGACAAAGGTCAGAAGAGGAGAAGTAAAAGGGCGTGGCTCAAGCTTTTGCAGTGAGAGATGATAAGGTATTTACTGTACAACTTAAAATTCAATTAAAATTGAAAATATACTCGTTTAATAAAAATCAATAATTACGAATAATTTTTTAATTTTAATCTCCATCGAACACGCCCTAAATTTGTTAAAAGCATAAACCAATTTAAGTTTGGAAGAAAAAATTAAACATAAAAAAGTTCAACCATCTTGCATGAAATTACAAAAGAAAAAGTATAAAGAGATGATCGTCATTAAAAAGTAAGAAAAAATAACTGATGTAATAGAGAATGGTGTGTGGATAAGAGAGAGAAACTTATAATTGACATTTTTCACTTGTTATGACTTTTTTCCTAAAATTTCAGTATTTAGAGGGTTATTGGTAGAGATTAAAATTAGATTAAAATTGAAAATATAGTCGTTATTGTTGACTTTTATTAGACGAGTGGGACCAAATAACGGTCATATTTTCAATTAGTTAATTGTTTAGGGGGTGTGTGGTAGAGATTAAAATCAGATTAAAATTGAAAATATAGCCGTTATTGTTGACTTTTATTAGACGGGTGGGACCCAATAACGGCCATATTTTCAATTTTAATTGGATTTTAAGCCGTATCAAACGGCTCTTAAACAAGAATTGGGCGCATTGTTTTGGTTGGTTGGTTCATAAATGAAAATTAGGGATTTCGACATTCTCCGAATTTCCTATCTGTTTGATCTTGGTATTCAATCTTGCGTCAACAAAGTTGTTGGTCAAGATCAAAACTCGACGTTCTTTAGTGAATCGACGAATCATGATTGTCATTTCCGATAATTTTAAGAATGAATAGGGTTTGATCGTTTCTTGTTTCTCACCATGTCACTTACTTTGGCATGTTTGGCTTTACTACATAATAATTCTCCATACTACACAAAACATGCTATTTTGATAGCTATTCTTTTACCAGCAAAATTACCTTTTTAAACTTTTAAGTATAGCCAAACACAATTGCCTTTTAACCTTACTATAAATTGTAATTAAGATTTGGGTCTAATGGGAAAAAGGGTACACAGATAAGAGGTTTAGTTGCTGGTAGTTAATGGCAAGTGACCCTAATATGTAAATCCTTTAATGGAATTGCAGACATTATTCTCTGCTCAAAGACAACCA
>CAIGRO010301947.1:0-24779 GCA_903798355.1 Fraxinus baroniana
CTTTCTAGGTGAAAAATCTTTTTTTGTATATCTTTTTCAATTTTGATTGCTTAGTTATCTATGTAAGCATCTTTATATTTTAATATTGGATCTAACTATTCTAAAAAGAATCCTTTTAGATCTTCTATTTGGTAATTTAATACACTGTATGTTGTACTTCTTAGATCAATAAAGTCTTGTATTTGAAGTTACATTTAGATAAGTGCTACTCTGCCAGGTCGGTAAAAGACCTGACAGAGGCAATGGTTCATGGGGTTTTTTTTATTGAGGAGGGATGTGAGAGAAAACTCTCTACCAGGCCTGGTAGAGGAGTTTTACTCTTAAATTTATCAAAGATTCTTGGTTCATAAATTCTTGGGGACTTAATTGAAATTACTATATTTTTATAATAGCTTTAGTTGCAAATTATACATGAGAGGGTATTTTAGGAAGTTTTTCTTTTTGGAATTCTTCTGGAAGTGAATAGTTCTGGTAGAATGAAATTTTCCAAAAAATAATTATTTATTTCAATCTTACTTTTTAACCATAAGTTAATTTTTTAAAGTTTAGCATCTTGTCAGAAACAACCAGATAAATCCATCCAATACAAATGAAAGGTTTGAATAATAATACAACTTTATTCTTAAAGAAAAGTAAAACAGACAAGCAATAACCTAAAACATTAGCATAAAACAAGACATACAATAAAACATGATATTTTTCATGTCTATACAAAGCAAAGATCCAATAGTGGTTAAACTAATCACTTAACCTATTTCTTAATCGAACCTCACTAATAACGATCGACCATTCTTTTCCAATTTTATGTTCTCGAATCAATTCATCCTCAAGCAACACTAATGATGCTGCTTTCTCCATTTTTGAAGTTTGACATCACCTGGAATACTGAGTGCCCCCTATCCTGACCAGACGACAATGACAAACTCAAAGACAATGGCGATGGCTCGGTTGGGACATTCTGGTTAAGATCGATAACTGTTGAGGTAGTTGTCATGGGAAGAACAGAAGCTGGATGAATGAGTAGGGCAGATGAATTACTCATTTGATCGCATTGGCTGAGAGGGAGATTTTCAATTGGATTTTCAACTTGCATTGGTAACAAAACTGGGCCAATGGTCACCGAGAAAGGCACGACTGGGAATCCACTGATGTTGGAACTTTCTGGCGGGGGTAGAGAGATTGGCTGCAGAACTGGCTGGGGTGTGCTATCTTGATGGGTTTTACACTCATCCATTGGCATTGCAGTAACCTACGCAATACAGAACAGAACTTAAAAGGTCATGCATATATTATTTATACAACATTCGAGACATAACAATGATGACAATCTAAGCCTTGTAAATTTGAAGTTGCTAAAAAATTCTTTTTTGTCTCATCAACGTGAACCTCTTCAACCACTTTTAGGCCTTGATTGGGATAACTTTAGCTTCTATTTATACTTCTTTTTACTTCGACTTTACTTAGGAAGCCACCTTAAATCAACTCCCTCTAAAAGAGAACAGGTCAAAAGCAGCATCTTATTCGAAGCTTAGCTTTTCAAAAGCCATACTAAACAGGCCAAAGTATCCTTCACTTAGTTGTCACACATATTTGCTTTGTATTTCACTTTTTTCTTTATTAGTAGTGATTTAGAAGAAACGAGTGGAGAACAACAGTGCTTAGCACTCACAAAGTTCCTTTTTTTTCACTTTTGGCCTAAGAAGATGACTTGTGCGTCTCTCAAGAAGTATGGAAAATACAAACTTTTGGAGAAAGTGTTATCTGCAGCACATTAATCAAAATAAAACAGCTTGAAATGGACTAACCAAAAAGAAACATCAAACATAAGATCCAATTATATTTTCCCATAATACGTATATTGAGAATTTTTTTTAATCAATAAAATTACCGAGTCAGTGGTGATGTCGAATAGGCTAGAACGGCGGCGACGTCGATTGAGGTTACTTCGACGGAGAAAGTATTTTTGGGCATGGCTGGCAACTTGGGTTGGCGTACGAGTCTTGACATAATTTCTAGAGATACCCCTCCAGTCTCCTTTTCCAACCTTCTGTAATCCAAGGAGGAATAGTTTGTGTTCTTCCTCTGTCCATGGCACTCCTATATACAACAATCCCAAACCAACAAGAAGCGGATCAAAATCAATTCAGCAAACATTACAACAATAACAAACTAAGCCTCGTTCCAATAAATATGAGAGATTTGACAAAATTTTACATTTTTCATAAACCTACCACAACCCTATCTTCTTTAACCGAGTTTGGGACTGAGTACAAAAACCACAAGTGGAGATCTAAAATCATTAGATACCAACCATAAATCAAGAAATAATATATTATTCTGTTCAATAACCAATCAGGCTTCCTTAATCTAATAATCTTCGTGTATCTAGAAATTCAGTTTAAATTTGAAAAACGAGATTTTCCATCAAATTCAGATTAAAATCTTTTGTGAAAGAAAGTCTACTAGCTGTGCAACGTATCGTTCATTTAAAACTTGAGAGATTTTCATATGACAAATCAAAAAATCCAAGGCCAATTCATGAAATCTATATAATCACAATCGGTGATCCTTAAAATGGAAGAATATAATCAATATAAATCAAATATTCTACAATTCATAGTTCATAATTCACAAATTCAAGTAAAAATATTTATTCCAGATCTATGATTAAGTGATTATAACTGAACAATTAAAAACAGATCTAACCTCGTTTACGCTCACGACTCCCACCAGCCGGCTGCAGCGCGGCGTCATCGGCGGAAGCATAACAGGTGGTGGCGCCACCATCCTCCACCGCCGCGTTCGAGTTCTCATTGACGTTCTGATTGTTATTGCTAACAATTCGCTGATAATCAGAAAGATTATTCATACTGACGCTCTTCCTCATGGGATCAACTTTTACTCTGACACCAAACAAAACAATTTCTCCAGAACCACCACCGCTGACAGTGGCGGACGGTGGATGATGCTCGCCACACGCCGGAGACATATTTGATTTTGATTTGCTAAGGATGAAAGGAATCAATAGAAATGATAGAAATGATAAGAGGGAGCAGATAGTGGAGTGGGTCTTTATATTGTGATGAAGAGGCTTTGTGAGATGTGATGGCCGTACAAACAATAAAATATCACCATACGAAAAGGAGATTGGTAGGGTGGGATGGAAATTTTATTTTGCTCATAAGTTGTCTACTTAAAAATAAGTAACTTAAAAAATAAATTTGGCCTCTCTTTTGTATACATTAAAATTTTCATTTTCATTATTCTATTAATTTTCAACCATATATTCTTTAATAAAATAATATTTTTCATCACATCAATAACTTTTTTTTTTCAACCACATATTCTCCATCAATCCACTATTCCAGAATACATTCTTCCAAAATAATGTGGCTCAAACACACCTTAAATTGGCAAATGATATGATATGATATGATATATTTAATCCATTATGTAAATCTTGATATACATTTTGCAAAATTCAAGGCTTTGTGAGATGTGATGGCCGTACAAACAATAAAATATCACCATACGAAAAGGAGATTGGTAGGGTGGGATGGAAATTTTATTTTGCTCATAAGTTGTCTACTTAAAAATAAGTAACTTAAAAATAAATTTGTCAACTTTTTTTTTTCAACCACATATTCTCCATCAATCCACTATTCCAGAATACATTCTTTCAAAATAATGTGACTCAAACACACCCTTAATATTTTGGTTGGGGCCCGATCGATGCTTTTATTCTAATAGTAATCTCATTTTTTTGGATGGCAGGTGGGTCGAGTGACTTTCTATACCGCTTGAAAATTGTTTTAAGTGGGGACGAAGTGAACGAGAACCAATTTATGTTTCCTTTGATTTTGTGCATCATAATTACTCGTATATGGCTGTCCTCGAAAATCAACACTTGAGTATTAAACTTGTTTTCTTTCGAAAGAGGACACGTATTGGATGGTATGTAAAAATATATTAATATTAATCATTTAGCCGATGGTTTATCCTAACCCTTCTCCCACACAATCGATCCATCTGCTCTGATACATTACAGTACAATATGAGCCAATGGAATACAATGGAATAAATGGTATCGAAATGATTGAATTTCTTCATTATACAAAAAGATAGAAATTCGATCGATCGCTTTCTCCTTATCTTCAACTATCATTTTTCCACTTTCCTTTCCCTCTTACAAAAAGTGGGATAAGAATTTTGATGCAAGTAAAAAGTTGTGGAAGAAGAATTTCACATGGTAGAGGATTTTTTTTGTTTTTTTAAGGTTACTTTATTTAAGGGTGATTAATGGGACACTTGGCGATTAAACAACGGTTCTATCCGAATCTTTTCCAAGTATTATCCCTTCTCATTGAAAACCTCAATAGACCCCTTCCTTCTCATTGGCCCACGAGGCCCAATGATAAAACCATCCAATTTTATTTATTTATTTTTTTTTTTTAAATCACTTAAATTCAACAAAAATGCTATTCATCCTCACTGAAGTTATAACCCCAATTTAAGTGACTTTAAATGATAGGTTAAACGAAATGTGAAATTACCTATCATTTAATTCCACATTAACGTCACCTAAACTGAAGTTATAACATCAGTGAGAATGAATACCACTGGCTCATTGCTCTAAATTCAAATGAACAATAATTTTAAAAAATTAATTTGTTTCCCCTTGTCGTTCTATTTGATATCGCATAGCAAATATGTAATATGTATGCTACTTGATATTTGTTCATGAAATAGGTTGGATGATATGAATAATATTAAGTCAATACTTGGTACACATTAAAATTTTCATTTTCATTCTCATTCTTTTATTCATTTTCAACCACACATTCTTCAATAAAATAATATTTTACATCACATCAATAACTTTTTTTTTTAACCACACATTCTATCAATCTACTATTCCAGAATACATTCTTCCAAAATAATGTGGTTCAAACATACCATAAATAAAATATTTTATAGTTTATCTTTCTAAAATAAATAATATTATCTAAAATTAGTGATGTTAGAACATCAATATTGATGACTACCATTTATAAGTTCAATTAAGTGAGTCATGTAACTTTACATTTACAAAGAATAGTGCTATTTAATTCACTTGGGGTTATAACCCCAGTCTATGTGTTGTTAGTGTGACAATAAATGATAAATACAATTAAATGAGTCAATTAATTTCATATTCCATTTAGTCTATCACCTAACATCACATGCATTGAGGTTATAATTTCAGTGTGTTGAATAGCATTATTCTTTAAATAATCTATCACTTAAATGTCATTTAATGGTCACCTAAATTGATGATGAACATTAATGATAATCAACAATGTTACTCTTAAAAAAATGATATGTACATGGGGACATCACACGATAATAAATGGTTAGGTAGTCATCAACTGAAAATATTGTCTTAGTTAACTAATTAATTAATTAATGGTCCACTCCCTATTAATCAAAAGGTGTTGACATTTTTCTTTTTCCAATATATTGAAAGATAGATACTATTTGGATTAGTGACATAGGAATTATCCCTCTTGTATTTTAGAGGTGTTAAAGCGTGGCAAGTTAGCAGTCGAGCAACTTTTTTCTCGTGTGAATCATTCATCGACTTGTACGAATTGGCTCGCAAGTTTGTCGGCTCACCATAATGAATAAAATATGCAATTCAAGTGGGGAAAAAAAAAATACTCTCCACCAAGGAAAGAGCTCGTGGGGGCAAGTCGAGCCACATTTTAGTTGAGGGAGCCAGCTTGCACTCAGCTCGAACCATAGTAGAACGCAAGTGGGCTCACGTCATTTAAATCGTATTGTATTTAATGTACAAATTTTATTTAAAATTTTGTAGTATATAAATAATTTTTTTTTCTTTATTGTAGATGTACTGAGATAATACGAATTAATTAGTTTTTACCATACCTTTTGTTATATAAACTAATAATTTTTTATTTTTTTTTATTTTTTTTATGTTAAATTACAATTGAAGAAGTCATGGCAACAACTATTCCCTTGTTTGACAAAGCTTTTTTAGATTATAGGTTGGTGGGTTCGATGCAACGTACGATTAAAAAGTTAATAAAAGTCATGAATTAAATAAAATATATGATTAAAAATGAATTCTGACCAACATATAATCTCAAAAAAAAAAAATAATAATAAATAAATAAAATGAAACACTGAGGGTATTTACAATGATATTCTTAATTATTTTTGGTACTTAATAGAACCATAAGATGAATTGAGGACGAAAAGCTCTCTTCACATACTAGTTCATGTTTTTTCCTTTTTTTTTTTTTCGAGCTACTACTACATGCATGTCTTGAAACTTTTCCTCCACGTCGATAGTGTTTTTATTCAATAAATACTTAATTTGAGCTGTACAATCTAAATCTAAACCATCAGTAAATCAACAATTGAACGATGTTTCCTAAAGAAGATATGTTCAACAACCTTAGAAATCTTCAATTGATTATTTGTATTTTGTAGAAAGACACATTGTTTACAATACTCTCCAAGAGTTGTGCACGAAAGCTTATTAAATTAATCCAATTTGTGATTACAATAATGCAATTATTGTGGTATCCTTTATATGCTAAAAGTTGGATGAGATATGCTTTTCTATTCGCTTTTATTTTATTCCAAGCTATAATTTTTATAAAGCTAAGAAGTTGATATATTGTAGTCGTACATAAAAACCATACGTATAGGTCCATGGAGAATGGACAAATCATTCTCGTTGCTTCTATAAATATCATTCGTTTAGTTAATTATAAAATGACGTTAGAGTCCGATTTTTCCTTTCTTGCTGACATGACAGTAGATAACTTCAATACTTGTAAATGTGACGAGATTATCCTCCTCATTGTGTCATCATTGACACAGTCAAGTTCAGAATTCTTGATGAGTGTAAAAAATATGAGTTATTCCACTTGTACAGGTGAATAACTGTCAAAATGCATACAGGTGCTGCACGACAACACTTGTATGGTTGCCTAGCTCAAGAAATATAAAAGTTGGAAAATATGAAAAGAATGTTTTAGGAGATAATCGAGACTTCCACCTTCTACATATAGATGACGTGACTTAAAAGCCGTTGTGTACAGAGGAGCGCATATCCTTATTTGTTTTGAAGAATGTTAAGAGAAGATAGGAAGTAGTATCCATTGACATCGTTTCCCCTATGGCGTATATGCAAGGAATGTTGTTGACCTAGGGCACTCCTTGGGCGGTCAACCTTGGCCGAGGACACATTGGCCTCCCAATGCTTTGGTGCTTTAGACCAATAAGGTTCTCAATCCACTACAATAGGCTAACGGTTGGACGTCATTGCTATATAGAATACTAGTATCAAATGAACCTTCAAGGAAACAAATTGTTAAATATATTTTCTACTTTTTCTAAAAAAAAAAAATTTGGAACGAATAAATCTAAGCATTTTTTTACTTGTGTGAAACAAATTAGGCAAACATATGCTTCTATTTATTTGAAACATGGAAATTAGTTTAGTAAGGAAGACTTCTTATAAGGTATTTTATATACTTATTCGAGGCTTGAAATTTTGCTATTCGGTAATTCTCTTAACAAAATATATCATAAATCATTGTATTTTATATTATATAGGTAAAATCCAATGATTAAACGAGGAATTTGAAGAAACAAATGAAAAATTAAGGAAAAGTGTAAAATCAAACGTACGTGGACCAACTTGCAACAATTCGATAGTTGACTCGAACCACAAAACAAAGATCAAATATGCGAAATGTTCAACTGGATGCAATTCGAAGTCAAGGGAGTGAAATATAACCTAAGTATTATCACAAATAAACTTATAGACGAAAAAGTTATGCTCCGAATTTTTAGCAAACGTTCGAATTGAAGAAATATTATTTCTAAAATAATTGTAGTCATTTGAGTTATCTTTTCAACACATTTTGAATAATTTTAATTGGATATCGGGGAAATAAAGTTATGACCTGAAAGTTGCGGGCAATAATCGGCGCGCGTACGGGCAATTCATGGCGCTCGCGCAAGACCCTAGTTTTGCCAACCCCGAGAGCAATTCATCCTGCCTGCACGCGACGGGGCTATTTTCCCAAACGAATCAGCAATTTCCTTTTTCAATTCAAATTCAACTTGGCAAGGATTTTTACAAGATTTTTAACCTAAACTCGACCCCTATATATACCTAGACATCTACATAAACTTGGACATCTTATATAGATCTATATTCTAACAATTTTCATCATAAAAGAGGGATAAAATCATATATTGTGAGAACATTTCAAAGATGAAGTTCAATAACCCATTAATTGGAGATTAAACATGTGATTTGTGGGTAATGAAGCAAAAGAATTATTGAAAATTTATCAGGATTGTTTTGAAGAAATTAAAGAATATCAAGATTTATTTTCATTCATTCATTAATTCACAATTCCGAGTGATGTTCTATACATTTAACATGAATTCTTATAATTCCAATATACTAGACTAGCTTTATACATTGTTAGGATGAGATGAACTCTTATTATGATATTTTTAATTTTTAATTAATTATTTTGACTTTAATTTAATTTTGATTTGTGAATGTCTATTATCGTTTCTGTCGTTCTTTTCAATTTTTGATTATCAATTGAATTGTTAGTAAATTTTATTGTTATCGATAGAGATAATATGATTTAAATACAATATAATAACCATTGTAAGGCTCGATAGATGATAGAGAAATACCTCTATACTTTATATGATTTCAATAGGTGTTGTAGCACTTGTTAATACATTTATCATGTTTGTATCTTTCATCGAGAGATAAAAGTCACATGAGAGGAATAAATTTGATCGCTATCGAGAAAGACTTTCAATTAAATTGGAACATTAATCAACGTGAATGATTTCAAATTCTCACTTTAATTGTTATACTAAAAATGAAATAATAGGAAGAATTCGACATCCTAGCAATGCATTTTTCAAATTTGAAAAACATATTACTTTCTTTCACTAGGTTAATTGATAATTTTGGTATTAGTATAGAAAAACCACAACAACGTGTTTGTTATTCGATTAAAATTACAATTAATTTTAACTCAGTTAAACACATAGTTCTCATAGGTTCAACACTCTATTCATCATTATATTACTTGATTACGATCTCGTACATTTGTAGGTTCTTAAAGGGTCAATTTCACATACTGAAGGAGTTTATTAAAAAATAAATATTTAGCACTAGGATAACATTAGGTAGAAAAGTTTCTAAATTGTTCATTAGTGGATTGATTAATTAAATAATTAACAATAACCCTACACGTGATGTGTTTCTAACTTCTCAATTGCGTAATTTTTAATTCGATAACTTTTACTTTCTTTCTACTTTTTTTAGCTTATTATTTTTTGTAAAGTGTTCGAATAAGACAACTCTAGAGCATGGAGCACGAGAAGTTGATTTCTTGTTTAATTAATTGATTGAGATATCGAAAAAAAATTAAAATAATTCTATATGATATTTCACCTATCCCGACTTGGATTTTTCTTTTTTTCTCATAAAATATCGAGAAATTTAATATTTTAAAATTAGACTTTCTTTTTTTAAATACTTATAATGAACTAGTTTTCAATTTATTTAAGACATGAGATTTACCATATCCATCTTTTATGGATATGTTGGTTTATGTCTTGTTTTACTATACTATTATTTTTATAAATTAATAATTGTTTGTGATTTGTTTTGTATGATCCAAACTTTTAAGGATTTCTTGGGGATGCTAAATGGTGAGAATATAGAGATAAAATTTCAACATCAGGGTGTGTTTGATTCACATTTTTTAGGAGAATATGCATTTTTTTTATGTGATGGCGAATATATGGTTGAAAAAGAAAGAAAAGTTATTGATGTGATATAAAATATTATTTTATTGAAGAATGTGTCATGTGTGGTTGAAAATGAGTAGAAGAATGATAATGAAAATGAGAATGTGGCTCAAACAACAGCTCGATTCAATGGAGAATTTGTTGTATATTTATATATGCGGGCTAGACGTTTAAAGGTAAACGAGAGGTTTTAACACCTTGTTTGGTACAACATGACTTGACTGGAGAAGTCGGTAGAGCTCGTCTATGCATATATTTTATTTTTATTTATACTTTTACATATGTAAAAAAAAAATTACCTCCAATTTTTGGGTAAGTTAATGTATGGGTAGCAATAATAGAAGAAACAGTAACTACATGTAAAACAAAAACTATAGTTCCATGAAAGGAATTCAATGAATTTTCCCCACATATTTGACGTGAAAAGATGGTGCTGATTAAAGATTAGATTAGGTTTTGTGATATGACATTTGAGTTTATGTTTGCCTCACTAAGTGCTTCTTTAATAACCCAATTTTAGAATAAAAGTGGAAGCATTTTGAAGAAAAGCCCTGCATAAAGAGTTATCTATGAAAAGTATTGGACATCAATAATGATGATTACCACCATGAGTTTGGTAATTGAAGTGAGGGAAGATGAAGGCAATCAACTAGTAATTGTTCAAGCCATTAATTCTACATGTCTATTTCTTGTCGAGTCTAAGTGTCAATTGAGTCGTGCTTGATTAGCATGGTTCGATTTTGAGATGGCTCGATACAACCTTTTTAAGTCGTAGAAGACTAAAGTGAATGTATATATCAAATCTTGCTTTGGAATGGTACATCATAGTCCATTGATATAGTCCATGTTCTATCAGGAGTCGAGATCACACATTTATTTTGGATATTTTTACGTATTTTTTCGTCTAGATTAATGGGCTCGATTAGAACGACTGGACATATTATAACATCCTCTCCGATGTATCTCAATTAGAATATAAGTGAATCAATACGTCTTTTCCATGTGGAACAGTGGAAGGGGAAAAAAATCACTCAATGAGGAATGAGTAATTGAAAAATCCTATTGACCACAGCTTTTTGCACACTTAAAAAAAATAAAATAAAAATTCTAAACCGCATAATACCATTGACAAATTTCATAGCATGTTTCTTTTTTCTTTAATCATGTTCGACCTTATTCGATGGTCCCACTAAAGATGCTCTAATATAAGTTTGATACTCCAAATTATGATCAACTCTAGTGAAAAACAATCATAAAACGATAATCAACCATCCATTTTTTTTTCACACTACATGACAACCATCCATCCTTTTTCTTATTTCTCTCATTTGAGATTGCGAAGGAGCCCACCATCAACACCTTCTTGAAATAGATCTTTTTGACTTTTTTATCTAAACAAAAGTGACAAAAGCATTAATTTGACATGAATGGATGTGGGTGGACATTTTACTAAAGTTTATTATTCTCATCATAGTGTTGGTGTGGGATGAGAGTTCGAAAGTTTGAATTATATGTCACATTAATCAAGATTATAAAAAACAATTAACAATTTCCCAATATCATTTTTGTCCCCCCATGATGTCTTGCTCCAAGATGGAATAAACTATAATTTTTTGACCATATATATATATTCTCTTTGAATTCTCAATATTTTTTTAGTACTGCAAATTGCAATAATATAAGCAGAAACCATGAATCTACCCACTCCCACAAAAAATAAAAAAATAAAAACCACTAATGGATAAACAAATTGCAACAAGGATATATGATATGATTAAGGGCATCTAATTTCATACAAATAATAATTTAACCAGAGTTAAGTCTTAAAGTTGTAGGCACTAGCTGTCAAAATCACATGGTGGTTAGTCTAAATAATCTCACTCAAAACCAATTATTTGTCATAATTATTTATCTATTTACTTATTTTTAAGTAGATGGGGTCAATCATTCATCATCTAATAATCCCAAAAGAGCCAAGAATGGAACAAAATTTTTCCAGCTAATCTCTCAACTCAACTGATACCGTCTATACAACTTTTATTGTGTACGATTTATACCGATGAAGACAATAGAACTTTGAAGATATACAACTTTCAACATCTGCACGAAAATCGATATCCTCCGAGGAAAACGGAAAACGAAGTGTAAAGGTAGACGTATAATCTTTAGGCCATTTATCGTTGTTCTAAGAAATCAAATGCACTTCTAAGGAACCATGAAATTTATGAATCCAACACTGTAATCTTCGGTACATTGTACAAACTGAAAATATTTCACCTAATAACAACACAAGTAGCAAAAAAAACAGTCAAATGATACTTTTTATTCAGTTTGATAGTGATACAATGCAAACTACCTACTGATGGTACAGAATAAACCCGTGCTCGATTTCTGTAATGGAATTCTATGTCGTGGTACTTTACATTAATCCCCGTTGAATATCATCCTCCCATGTTCCGTGTACGATATACATTTCTATGTAAAAAACATAATTTACCCTGCTTATAGATATAAATACATTTCGAAGCTTTAAACTGCCTGCTAAAGAAGGAAGATCTTTGAAGTGAAAATTAGAGCAAATAATTTACATTTGTGGGATATTTCATTGCATCTGCAAGTCTGGATGCCGAGAAGATGAAACTCTACCTTCATGAAAACCGTCCCCAAGATTCAGTGATAGATCGTTCCTCATGTCAAAAAGTTGGAGGATCGATGGTGCTCGATGAAGGCTGGAGAATACAATATGCAGATGTGCGGAAAATGTTAATAGCCCCAGGCATTCAACGGAACAAATCTGGGAAGGACCACAATATAAACCTCGCAAAGATGTCTGTTTCAAGGAACTCTATATGAGCAGCACGTCCAATTATGGTATTGAGGTTCCTCCCTTGCAATGAGACGTCAAAATTAACATCACATCGCATGAATACTCGGTGCTCAGCGGATGATGCACGTATTTGATCCATGCAATTGTTGAGCATCTCCAGAAAAGCTTTGCCTTTTTTTGAGGAGTCGCCCGAAGACGCTGGGCACATTTCAATTCTAGCAGAATGGTATGGAACATAACCATCCTGATAGCAGATAATAATCAATTATGTTAATACATGTACAAATCAAATAGTTAGAATACGAGATCATTTCTGAAAAATTCTATGGTAAGAATTATTAGATAGGACTAGACAAATGGACAAGATTTCAATTTTCAAGTTCCTTTTCTTCCCAATACGTTCATAATGTAGTCCGCCCAACCAAACATGCCATTGTTTTTGTTGCATTCAAGTAACATTCTTACAAAGATTATACTCGAAAGGGTAATGCCTAATTCTACTAAGATTAAAGTACTTGCGTCAAACAATTTACTCAAAAGTGCACTGCCTATGTATCCCTCAGTTACAGCATATGTAGAAAGATTTTTATGAATCCGACACCAATTTTGATGCTCATACCCAAGGTTCCTTTTTTTTTTTTTTTTGGTTGCTGTCTGTAATAGTCGAATAAGGGTGTGGCATATGGATCAATCAGTTTCAGCGTGTACTAGATTTCCCTTGACTCCTACGCACATGTTTTATGCCAAGGAGCTGCTTGACATCAAACTTCACAAATGGACCCCAAATTTCACGGAGAACTTCTACACATCCAAGGAGACTATCAGTGTAGGTGTTTTGATCTTAATTCTTTGTGAATGTCATCAATGAGACTATGGTTATTGATTACTCACCCTTCAGAAGTTCATTCTTTTTACTTAGGTAGGGAGATCGGTCATTGATTACAAAGAAGCAGGCGAATAATCCTTGGAATTCACCTCCTGCTCTACCATTAATAGTTTGGTATAATTCGAGTCTTTAGTAAGATGAATTTACTTTTATTTTCAACTGTGCATTGATGAGGTTTTTTAGTTGCGATTTTTTCATATTTCCCACTGAATGTGATTTTGTTTGTGACAAAACAGAAAGTTTTTGACTTTCATTTAACACACAAGTACATTTTAATGGAAGTTATGTATGCATTGACCTAATAGTCCTCTTATCATTTTCCTTACACATTACCACCTCACCATCATTTTCACAACATGGTGGGTACTCCATATCTAAAACATAAGGACATTTTAACAATATCGTACATGTGTATAGATAAGTAGATAGACACCAACATTAAACATAAAAGCTGCAAAATGAGGCGCGTGTTGACAATTCACATACAAATAAAGACTGGAGGAAGAGAAATGCAGAGACTACTGTTTATTTCCAAGATGTTGATGGAACAACCAGGAATGGTCGACACAATGAACTCAAAAAAGTTTTGAAGGTAAAATACCTGGGGTGAAGATAACAGAATGATATTCCTGAAATTCTCCAATGTCTTTTCCTGAGAAATATGGAGAAAAGAAAGTATAAGAACATTAATGGGTGAGAAAAAATGTATGAACTGTCATTTTTCTCGGTCACAGTAAATTCTACTGATAGCTCATAAATTTTGTGGGAGACAAAATGAGTTCAACGCATCGAAAACGAAAAATAATTTGGACAATGATTCAAACTAAACTTCCCCAAATCACTGGAACTCAATTTTGAACTTCTCAGAATCTCATCCAGCTAGGGGCCAAATGGAATTTTAATTACCGGTACTTCTTTGGGCAAACATGCATACTTAAGGGAGAATGTAAAGAGACCAATCAATCGGTACCTTGCTAAGTTTGTACAGGAACGTATTTTGAAGATCAGGATCATCCGTAAAAGTCAGCTGATGAATACACTGTGTGCCCTTGAGCTTTTTCAAGAGCCATAAACCCCCATTAAATAAAGAGTTTGAACTGTATAGGTAACCTAGATGTGGTCCAGAAACAGAAAGATATGTATGCAGATATCTCAGATATGGTTCCATAATGCTATCTGCAAAAGTAGAGAAATATTTAGAGACATCCAAGATATTTGGAAAAATCCCTCAGGCTTTAGCATAAAAACCTGTTAATGCAGTTCTCAAAATAATGTTTCCAATGGAATGTCCAACAAAGCTAAGCTTAATAGTTCTCAGAACTCCAGATCTCGAGACTTTGTCCATTTTCTTTTTCACAAAAGATACAACTTCCTGTGCCAATCTTTGTCCCATTTCCCTAAAGTCTCCAGATGTTTTCTCTTCATTAACCTCTGACATAAGAAATTCTACCTTGGGATCTAACAGGAGCCATTGATTCCGGACAAGCCGTAAGTCCAGATGATGTCCCTGCACATGCCCAAGTTGGGAAATTTTTTTATACACCTACAACAATAACTTGTAAAAATGCAATGCAACACAACACATAAAACTGTTGTATATGTGGCTCATATAGAGTGAAACACAAGTTTACTCCGCTCCGGCATCGGCCTTGTGAGTTTAATTCACTATTTGTTTGCCAGGGATGCTGAATAGGTTGGGTGTGCAGGTGTATTTTCTTGTACGAGTCCTAAATTTTTGGACTTGGGCTAGTATAAATACTAATGATGTAACCATATTATTAATAAAATCTCCGCTTCGTTTATTGAAGACGTAGGCATATCGCCGAACCACGTTAAATATTTGTATTGATTTCTCTATTTTTTTGCGCTTAAAATCCAACAAAAACTAACTTTACTTTTTCTAAGTCATGAAAAGAACCATCATGAAGTCAAAATAAGCTGGCAAAGTTGTTTATGCTACAGAATGTAAAAAGTAGTATAGACCTGCTTGATCATAACACATTTTATAATATCTAAGAAGGCTCCTCGATTTTTTATAGCCCAAAATAATTTTAGGTGTATTCCTCCTTAAAAACATTTATAATTGTATTTAAATTTGTTTCTTTAAGTACTTTTAGGCCTGGGGTATTCTGGTTTTCATATTCGCAACAAATATGATCCTCAAGTTTTAATTTATTTTATTCATATTTATCATTTCTCTGGATCCTAAGTGCTGGAGGGTTAGCCATACAATTAATTAATGAGAAGTTTCCTATTAGAAGTCCTATTCCTTGTTTTAGTAAGGAATGTAGACGTCTTTTTGAGGTCTCTAAATACTTAAAATTGCTTTTATATCAATAGAGTGGATAGTTGTTGAGAATTTTAACTGTGTGCCATCAATTTTCTTAATCCCTATGCAAGGGCCAATCATTCCCTTCTCCACTTTCTCATCTTCAACTATTCCCTCCTCCTTTCTTCTATCTTTTTCTTGTGTGATTACAAAGTCTCCACTCCAAATAGAGTGAGTTACTTACCCTTCACTGGTGGGTCAATTTGGTACTACCGGGACAACACAAAAACACGTAATTTTTAACAAATCTTGAGCCAATGAATCAACAATCCACAGGAGAACATTTTGGAGTATTAAACGATAAGCGGTAAAGCAAACCACAAGCATGCGATGGAAGTAAAGACAAGCTAAAAGAACTGTGAATTCATTATCCCATAGGTATTATTGAACATGCCTGAAATCCATGGACGAAAACGACAATCTTCAGTACACGACTGCTTTGACGAGTGCTGGTAACAGATAACTTGTTTGTGGGAGTAGGATCACCGCTAGAAATCGGACTGCTTTTAGCTTTTTGGTCCAGTTGGCTGAAGTAAGAATTTCCACTGCCTGAACGCAAAGGTAAATTTACAACACGTTCTACAATTACAATGGGGATGCGAGATGGATCTCCAAATATATGCATATCTTGAATACACCGATTGTTGATCTGCATTGAAGCAAGACCTACTCAAACACAGAACACACTGAAGACAATATTAATTTGCACTCTTTATAAGAACTCACCCTCATTTGTGCAATACTTCGTCTATGAAGCTCTGCTCGCATAGCTGCAGTTTGGACAGGCTGCACAGATCACCAGCAAAAATAAATAAAACCCTGGAATATGTAGCTAAAAGAATGATTGCCGATGATGAACTAATAAGAAGTTGGAAGTTTTGGTTCAATTACATCGCCAGTTAACTTCTGTAGAACAGGTGCTCTACCATGGAATTCATGGTAAGAAGACTCAGCCACCTCACTACTTACATACTGGTGAGGCATCTCCACCTTAGTGTGAACCATCCAGATTGACCATTCAGCTTTCCGATCAATAGCCCATTGGTTGCACAGAAACTCAAGGATCTTTGTTTTGTTAGCCCTGGAAAGCCGAAATAGGATCAATTTTTCAACTGATGCTCCCATTGGCAAGCAATGATAAAATTACCTGTCTTAACAATTACACAAGATGAAAAATGGGAAATACACCCTTTTTTTTCTCCATAGCAAGTTTTATATGTCATAATTCCAAATTTATTCCCATTAGAAATTTACACCAAGTCTACAGCTTTAATAAGGTTCATAAGAAGGGTCCAATTGTCAAACTCATTCAGTTAGCAATCATCTCCTACTTTTCATTCTCAATCAAAATATAATACTATTAATATTTGTAGCAAATTCAGTCTCTCTCCCTTTCCAAGAATGTGGTCCCCAAAATTTTATACTATCTGTCTTTGTCTAGCAACTTCATGCCTACGATCTGCAGCCATGATGAGGCAGCCTGCCACTGGGAGAATGGTCATGGAAGAAGGTTGGAAGCAGTAGTTAATTAAGTGCTGGTGATTTTCCAGTAAATCTATACGGTGCTATACATGCAAGACCATGAATGCAGGCAATAAAAGTGAGTATGAGGGAAGAATGTTGGGGGTATTGCAGCCTTTCTTGAAAATATTTGTTAATTTTAATCAGCACTTCTACTAATTACATTAAATCTGACTTTTTGTATAAAGCAATTTTTATGAAGAAATACATACACAATTTTGAAGAAATCCTGGAGAAAAGGGTTTCTTGGGGGTAAAGTAATGGTTTTATCAGTCTTAGTAATGCCCAGGACAAGTTTGGTAGTGCAATTAATTGGGGATTCTCTTCCTACTAGACTTGGCAATTCTTGGAGTCTATTTAAACTCTTCATTGCTTCTGAAAGAAAATGAAGAACTGATTCATGAAACTCTTTTGACTGCATTATTCAACGAAAACCTTGACGTGATGCCATGCCTAGTTTTCTTTCTTTTTTTTTAAACAACCAAACCTCTAACAAGTAAAATTCCAATAAATCCGTGAGCACAGTTCACCAGATCTCTACTCTGTACATCTTAATCTTGATTTCTTTGAGCACTAAATCCGAAGTCACTAAAGAACAGAACATAATCTTATGCCTTTTTCTCCTAATTTTCTTGAACTTGCCAGGTTCCGAAAGTTTTTCATATTAAAAGATTAGTGAAATAGCATGAAAACCCGAGTCCCTGATATTGTGTTCTTGGAATACAACATTGAATGAGAGCTATTTACTAACCTCCTTTTTAGAATCATATTAGAGCACCACTTCTAATTTCTTAGAAATAGTAAACCCTCCTGTGCATCAATACAGAGTGGTCGACAACATAATGAGCAAAATTTCAGGGTTTTTTTTTCTTCCGTAGTACTATATAGTGCTATTAAATCCTAATAACCAAACGTGCTATAAATATCCTCCAAAAAAATTTCCTTCAGAATCCAACACTCGGACCATTTTCCACATAAGGAGTAATTGATGTTTTCAAATTTCACAATCCTCACTGTTGACTGTACCATAATATTCTGTAGGAATTAAGACCACAAATATCCTGCACTTCTTGTTCCACATCAACCAAATATTTTAATATTTTCCCCATGTCCCCATGTCGAGCAAATTATTCATAACTCAGGTTTAATAAAAATAAATTATGAAAAGGAGAAAACTGACATTTACCATTAATAAACATCTTTTACACTGGTTTATATAAAATTTAAGGGTAGAAAAGGAAAAAGAATGGAATTAAAATGTTGTGTTACAAACAGTAGAAAAAGACGTATATTTGTTCAATAAAATGAAGTGTGAAGGGTAAAAACCAACCTGTGAAAATTCAGAAACATACTCCATAGATAGAAAACTTGATTTCCAATTGTATTAAATGAGCTAGGGAGTGTATCCTCAGAGAAGGAATGTGGAAAACCATCTGTTTGAAAATCAACCCCTCCATTTGGTTTCTGTTCAATTAACAAATTACAGATTATAGCTCACAACAAAAATGACATTAAAACAGTAACATAATATTTGGAAGCGGCAAAAGATCAACAAGTATGATGAAATTTAATAGCATCAAATCAACGAAAGTACCTCAGAAACATTTTGGAGCTTGCTTGAAACTTGTCCTGAACTTTCAGTGTTGGCTATTTCCAAATCAGATCCTGGAGTGATGCCAAATAATTGGTTAACATCTTTCATATCAATTGGCTGATTGATAGCCTTGCTAAGCTTTTGTAGCTCTTCAATGAGCATGTCCCGAGCAGTTGATAATTCTTTGACAAGCATGTCCTGTTTAGAAACACAACAAATGTTAACAAAAATTATGGTCTGTAATAACATGTGCAGGAAAATGAAATTGATGCATACAACTAGAAGCAAATCAAACTGAAATTTTCATATGTTCATGGGAAATGCAAATGCAATGACACTTAAATTTGCCCTTGTTTGAGCCCCATTATTTGGTAAAAATAGATTTTGAAAGTGATTTTTTTGGAGAATGTGTGGTTGAAAATGAGTTTGGAGAAAAATGCATTATTGAAGAACTAGGCTCAAACAAAAACTTTGTTTCTAACAGTTGGAAATGTGGTGTGATAGTATACAGATCACATAATCATTAATTGAAAAAATAGATTGCATTATCAGCAGAGAAAGTATATCTAATTTCAACAACAGAAATGTCAAAAGAGATGCCTAATGGTCTAATTTATTTAGCATCTCAAGATTCTTTAGGATTTATGAAAGTGAAAAAATCTACTATCAATGACAGATTTGGGGATGATGGAAAATTATTTGACAAAATAATTATTGTACAAGAAAAAAGTAAAATAAACACTATATGATGAGAACTCTGTTCAACGAGGGAGAGCAATAAAAAGTTGGCTATAGAACATACATCAAGGAATGCTACTTACATGCTTTGAGTTATCAGTTTCTCCAACAATAGCATCTTCATCTGCTCTAGAATCACTGAAAGAACACAAATGTCATCATCGCTTCAACAGATTTAATACAACAAAAAAGCATTGGCATTAAGAAAAAGTCAATTAAAAAACATGAGTCAAAAGCTTCTTTGAGTTGTGTAGAATCAATAGGAAATCAAAGTGAACATCCTAAAATGAATTAAAATACCAAAAATGACATTTGGAACATCAAATAAAAATTAAATTTAATGCCAAGGCAATGGAAGTTGCTACAAACCTTGGAACGTCCAGCGAGGCAGAGGAAACCCCACTTTTCAGCATGCACACATGTACAGTTATATCGACTAAAACAGCATGAAAAGCATCAAAATGAACTGGGCAATAGGAATGCAACCCCAAAAGAGCTTTAGGGGGAAGCCGAAATTCATGGACTGCAACAGGGCTTGCATCCAATGAAACATGAAAATTAGACCTGCAAATCATGTTCTAAAACCACTAAGTACAGAGCCAAAATGAAGTTTCATGTGCTTATAAATTCACCGCACTAAATACGTGTATGGTTTACACTATATAATTGAAGAACAGAAACATTGGAAATATAGATACTATCCGCTAACCTCTTCTCCAGTACAGGAGCATACATGAGCTCAAATTTCAGTATAACAGCTGATGTAGATGGACCCTGGTAAACATAATACCCATTCAGTTGCCATGATACACCAATAGCACTAAATTTATATACGCATTCAAACACATTGAAAGGATATGGGCCACGTGTTACAGCTTTCAAAAGTGGTCTTTAACAAAATTATGTCAGAAGGAGCTGTACTGACGTATATGATCAACCTAAACCAAATTAGGCTTGAAACCTCTTCCAAGAAGGATAATGCCATTCTGAAAGAGTGTTTCAGTTCATGACATCCTTGACGTGTTTCTTATTTAATAAGCAATTTCCCTTCGGCTTTTGGCTAGGTACTCGACGGGTTATTCTCCTAGTTTCCAAGAATAATTACATATTTATTTATATTCTGTATCACCCCCACAAAAATACACATAAAAATATATATAAATAAGTCTATGCTCAAATGTGGAAAATACCCAAGAACGAATAACAGATAAGAATACTACCTCAAATTTACTGAGAGATAAGTTGAAAGAGACCATCATGGACAAAAGAATATCCTGCCTCGCATATCTAATTCGGAAAGGTTGTGTTGAAAAACTGTTGTCTGCGTCATCAATTCTCCACACGCCATTTACATCATCAGAACCTAATTCAGGAGCTGTATAAAGATAATTTGGAAGTGTAGCTCTTAGATCTGTTTATCAAACACAATTTACTGAAATCAATTAAAAAATAAATAGGGGATTATGAAACCGGTCAATTACCTTCATATTGAATAACTCTAGCTGGAGTTACCAAAGAACCATAATCACCATCCTCCCACCTCATTGTAATCTTAATTTGATACCATCTAGAATTTGGAAACAAATGCTTAACCAACATAGCCAAATAGTGAAAAAGAACATGAAAGGAAAGGAGATCAAACCAATGTTATGCTAACCCTTGCTGAAATAGGTCTAGGTTGTGAAATCGATGAATATAAATGGAAATCTCATGCACAACCTCTAACATTTCCTTATTTGGCTTTTTATAATTAGTCTTGAGATTGCTGGGCTTCACTGGTAGCCGTTGCTGCTTCTCTGGCTGGAGGAGAGGCAAAGGCTTCACATCGGTACTCTCCAGCCTCTTAGGGTTCACTGTTGCTGATCTATTAAAACCAGATAACATCCATCTCAAACGCTGAAGTATAAGTGACATTTATCGTGAATTTCTGTGATGGAAATTTGCATCCCTTCAGTTCCTTCGAAAGTTTTTATTAGGTCGGGTTGGTTTTGAAGGAAATGAGATTTCACAAATTTCAATAATAAAGCAGCCAAGTTCCTGATTTGGAAAAAGGATGTTTCGAAATGCCTGCAAGCAAGAGTAGAAGAGAAGATTCAGACTAATAAGAACCCTTCACCAAAGGCTTCTCCACCTTGAGACACAACATTGAGGAGGAAAATCGTAACTAAACAAACTGAAAATTGACTATATTTTAATTCTACTGAAACTGGCAAAGAAACAATAAAAGCTTTTTTAAATTTAGCTTCCAGGATATAAACAAAAATTAATGAAGAAGAGAACGATCAAAAATATATCCAAGACAGAGAATTTACGTTGTCAACAACTTTTTCTGAACAAACAAGCTTAGCGACCATGTTTGTTAAATACATATATTCATTCTCATAGCTCCCCAAAATGCCCCTCTTTGTTAAATACATATATTCATTCTCATAGCTCCCCAAAATGCCACTCTTGTTCTCGAAATTACAACTCTCCTTTGAGCATCTGATAATTGTTGATGGATATCCCATACATGGGACAATCAGAGTGTTACAATTTGAGCTTTGTAGACAGCAGATATCTTGATTAAGGCAATTGAATAAAATCGTAAATCAAAATTCTTAAAAATACTCTTTTTTCAGGTTAAAATTAACTATACTATCCTTTCAACGTAAAAGTGCACGTCGAGCTGACGGGTACAAGTATTCATATCTAAATTGTAAGTCAAATTTCTTAAAAGTACTAGTTTTTTGTGTTTTAGCAAAAATTAACTATTAGCTGAAAGATGTAAACGTCAATTCAACATGTGTGAATCAAGCTGACATGCTGTGCAACTTTAAACATCTAGTTCCCAAGCAATCCAACGAGCTTTTGATTGATATAAACCATATCGGTTTACACAGCATTAATTGCTTAAAAATGCTGGAATGCACCAAAAAATGAAATGGAGCTCTCAATGACAAAAGATTAAATGATATTGAAAAGAACTGATTATACGCGTACATGGCAAGCCTATGTACAGGCCAATAATGCATCTTCAAGTGAATTTACTCTAGAAATATTATAATCAAATATAAAGTGTAACACATAATAAGGACTTCTATTAAAAATGAATGGATAAATAAGATTCAATATGTAACTTTTTATCAAAATTTTAGAAACTATGAAGTTGCTCATTTTCATGAAGTATATTTCTCCAAAAATAATGACAAGTAAATAGAATCTCTGAGCTGAACTTTTGAAAATCCACAAGTCCTCAGAGAATATGGAATGCAGACGCTAATGTCTACTGTCGGTACCAAGTAAACTCTACCACTCTATTGTACCTAATAATGCACCCATATATGATTAATCTCTTCTATGGATAACCAACAGCAAATCTTCCTCCATTAGCTAATATCATAAACTAAAACAAATACTAAAATCCATGTCAGTCCGAGGTAACTGTCATAATCTGATGGTATGCCTTGCCTTAATTTCTTTACACAAACCATCTTCTTAAATCAGTGATGCTCACCTCAGTCCGATTCTGTAGATTGGTCATATTGCACCACCATTACTTGTGAAAATCTCCTACACTCGGCAATGAAAAACACACCCCAATATCATTAGCTTCAGCTGTTTCAGCTACTGTATTAGTATATCATTCTTATTTATAATGACAGCCAGAATGTTATGGTTGTTATGCCAAATTAAAACAAAATCAATCGATTCAACCGTTAAAACTTGCAGTTAACAAAGTAATCCCACCCATTCAATCAAACAAATGAAGTGCAGTTTATAATTTTTTTTATTTTTAACTGAATCTCAATGAAAGTAGATAAAAAAAAGTTAGAAATAAATCCTCTTCTTTCTGAACTAAAACAAAATGTAACAATGACCACAGAGCACCATAAAACCATCCAATTTTCTGATACAATATAGCTCCCAAGAAAGGATCTTTATATGAATGCTCCAGCTAGAATTACACCACAATAAATCCACCAAAAATATATATATATAAATTATACAATAGAACTGACTTCTATCGTATCTAATCCCGAATTGTGAATATACTTTTCATTTTAAATAAATCCAAAATTCATAATTCAAATAAATGACACCACAAGATCAACACAATACAGAACGGTCCAGAGCTCACTTTCTATAAAAATGCATACAGCTCAAAACAAACATATAGACTACGGGATAAAGAAATGTGAGCGTTGACATTCACGAGCACTACATTTATAATCACTGATCTATTTAATGGGTTTTTGGAGATTGGTTGAAAAACCTGGAAATGGGGTTTTTGTCAACCCTGTTATGGACGGCGAATGATCAGTAGCGGTCAGGTAAATGGAAGTGGCGGTTTGATCTAGCCAGTGATGGCGGCGCGTGAGGTGGAGCGGTGATTTGCGGAGTAGAGAAATGGGGGACAAAGAGAGTTCAAGAATGAAATGTTTATTGCAGACGAGTTGATTCTGAAGGACAAAAATCGAAGACTGTGCGGTAAAATTAGTAGTAATTCTTTTAGGAGGAATTTTTTTTTTTTTTTTTATATTTGTATAAATCATTTATTTATTTATTCTCTTTTTATTCTTAATTATTTTAAGAAATTTATTGAAAGGGGAAGTTGGAGGGTTAATTTTTGACAAATAGCCTTATGTTAGTTAATATTCTAAAAAATCTGTGTTGTCTTTTTCAATTACTACACCATCTATTAATTAATATTTTCTACAATAGTTACCGAGGGTTTGACTGAATACAAAATCAACGAGAGAACCAAAAAGAAAATATGCCTAATCTTTATTTTAAGGCATAAAAATTCTCTTAGTCTCTTTTTATAGACTAGTTTATGCCCGTGCACGGGATTTGTTATTTTGAAGGTAATATTAGCGTGTTAAATGTGTACAGTTATGTTAATTTTTTGTGAATTACATTTTTAATTATAGATATAGGCAATCGAAATTATCCAAATTGAATCGCCAGTATTATGTTGGATTTTAATTTAATTTTAATGTCAATATAAATAAAGTTTCATTTACGTAAATTT
>CAIGRO010301949.1:0-13221 GCA_903798355.1 Fraxinus baroniana
TGCAACGCACGTCCAGCACTAGTATCTGGTAAAGTAGCAAGGGTTTAAAAATATTATCTAAAAATCAATTTACAAAATTACCAACATTAAAATTGCATATAAATCCTATATATATAAGGGAAAAGGTACGTCAACACTCAACAGCAGTTCATCTTCATCTCCTTCTCCGTTCATTACAGGAAGTAGAGTACAAAAAATGAAACTAGAAGGATTTATTTTTAACTTTGTATATGTATCAATCCTTGTTTTGGGGATTTTTCAAGCATCCGTAAATGGCCGCCCGTTGTTGCTCTCCCTCGACCGGCCGCTGCCGGATGATGCAGCCGAATTTGCTCGGTGGTTGGTCTGCCAGAATTCATGGGGCGTCCTCAGGTATTACTTTCTTTTAAGTTCCTTTAATTAGATCCTACATAGACATCTTCATAACTATCTTGATCGTGTACGTATGTGTAGATTTGAACTGTATTAGGATGTTTGGCTACACTTAGAAATGAGTAAAAGTTATTTTCCATTTAACTTTTTGCTTCTGAATTGTTACTAACTTATTTTTACTTTCAGGATAGTATTTATTACTAATGCAGTTTCGATGTATCCGTGGCCGGTGGGTAGATGTATCTATTTTCTAGAAATTAATTGGTGTAAAAGAAATGATAAGAATGTACTTAGTAGTTAGTATCTCTATGCTTTTGGAGGTCTCAAATCCTAGAAAACTCAAATTGGAGTCCAAGGTTGTCATGAGCCTATTATCTTGGTTTGTTCTTTCTATTTAAATACAAATAGATCACAAAGATATTTTAATAGGTCATTTTTTTTTTGAAGAGATGCGAAGAATTGCAAGGAAACAAAGAGCAGAAATGGCGGGAAAAATGATTGAATTGAATTCTTTGATTACAGATGAGCAACCTAACTTTGTGATGATGTATACAACATTTTTACTTCGCCTACTTGAACCTTGTCTCTAACTAAACGACAGTCAATCTCTATATGTTTTGTCCTTTCATGAAGGACCGGATTACTTGCTATGTGAATTGCAGACTGATTGTCGCAAAATAGTAGAGCTACCTTGGATTGTTTGATGTTTAAATCATTTAACAAGTTCTTTAGCCAGCTTAATTCGCAGACAGCAGCAACCATTGACTTATACTCTGCTTTAGCAGAGGATCTTGATACCGTATGTTGCTTTTTGGACTTCCACGATATCAAGGAATTTCCCAAGAAGATGCAATATTTGGTAATTGATCTTCGAGTGTCTGAACAAGCAGCCCAATCAGCATTGCAGTAGCCTTTGTGTTGCAAGTTTGGTTTGCTTTCAAAAAACAAACCCTGCCCTGGTGTACCCTTTAAGTACCTTAGAACATGGTGAGCAGCTTCCATGTGAGGCTATTTAGGTGATTGCAAGAATTGACTCAACAACTGCACAGCATAAGATAGGTCTGACCCTATTATGGTTAAGTAGAGTATCCTTCCTACCAGCCTTCTATACTCACTAACATCCAAAACATTGTCTCCTTTATCCTCACTCAATTTCAGATTATGAAGTAAGGGATTAGCTACTGGTTTGGCCCCTAAGTAGCCTGCATCTGATATGATATCTAAGGCATATTTCCTTTGGCATATGGAGATGCCCTTTGCAGTCCTAGCAACTTCGAGTCCAAGGAAATACTTAAGGATCCCCAAATCTCTCAGTTTGAACTGACCATTCAACCCCTTTTAAAATGATCAATAAATGATAGATCATTTCCACCAATTATAATGTTATATGCATAAATCAGTAAGAGAGTGAATGAGCAGTCATCTTGTTTGCAAAACAATGAATAGTCAGCCTTTGATTGTTTAAACCCTTGTAACAGAATGTATGAGGTCAGTTTGGTATTCCACTGTCTTGAGGCTTGTTTGAGTCCATATATAGACTTGTTTAACCTGCAAACCAAACGTTCTCCACACTCCCCCTGCTGCTCATAGCCTGGAGACATTAGCATAAATACCTCTTCATCCAGCTCGCCATGAAGGAAGGCATTATTTATATCCAATTGATGTAGGTGTCACTGCAATTAAGCTGCAACTGCCAATAGAGTTTTCACATTAACCAATTTTGCAATAGGAGAGAAGGTCTCCTCATAGTCCAATCCTAATTGTTGGGTAAAGCTTTTGGCAACCAGGCGAGCTTTCTTTCTTTCCACTGTTCCATCAGAATGAAGCTTAACTTTGTAAACCCATTTGCAGGCTACATGTTGTTTATGATCTGGGAGCTTAACAACATCCCATGTATGATTTGAAACAAGTGCCTAATATTCCAAATCCATAGCCTGACACCATTCTGGATACTTAGATGGCTCACCATACGATTGAGGCTCAAACACAGTAGATAAAGCTAAAGCATATTGCTTATGTGCAGGAGATAGGTGAGTATAATCTAGATGATTTGATATAGGTATTGCTTACCTGAAACACGACCTTTTTCCACATTCTGATTGAGAAATAGGCACCTAAAAGGCTAGATTACAGTGGTAGTTTAGGAGATAAGATGGTGGTCTCATGGTTCTTTTTTACTTTCGAATAGAAATTGGAGGTGAAGGTGGTGCAACCATAGATGAATGAATCTCAAGAGAGTTCAGAATAGGAGGTTCAAAATTGGAAGAACTAGGAGGATGAGAGATTTGAGCATCAGCTGAAACCTGACTTGGAGATGAATGAGAGATGTCATGGTATGAAGGTAATTGAGGTGGGAAAATGGTCTGATTATGCTGTAAAGGGTCTTCAAACTTGGATAAGGACTGAAGGAAAGAAGGATGATGAATGGGAAAAATACTTTCATGGAAAATAACATCTCTAGAATGAAAGGTTGCATTAGTGTGAATGTTATACAATTTGTATGCCTTCATACCATAAGGATAGCCAATGAATATGCAGGGGGTGGTTCTAGGATCAAATTTTGTTCGATTTCTTTTCAGAGTGATTGCATAATAGAGGTAGCCAAACACTTAGAGATGAGCATAGGATGGAGCAGTGTGATATAGCACTTCATAAGGTGATTTATTAGCAAGAATAGAAGTGGGGGTTCTGTTTATGAGGTGAGTGGCAGTAAGGATGCAGTCACCCTAGAATCTATGTGGTAAATTGGCTTGAAATTTGAGAGCCCTAGCAATGTTTAAGATGTGTTGATGCTTTCTTTCAACAACATTGTTCTGCTGTAAAGTTTCTACACATCTAACCTGATGTAAAATTCCTTTGGAGTTAAAGAATTCAATCATAAGAAACTTTGCACCATTGTCAAACCTTAATGTCTTTATGTTGCTTTGAAAATGTGTTCGGATTAAGGAGTAAAAGGCTTGAATGATAGGTCTGGTTTGGGATTTATTTCTCATTAGATAAGTCCATGTTACTCTACTATAGTCATCCACGATAGTAAGAAAGTATTGAGATCCATTTAAGGAAGGAGTGGAATAAGGCCTCCATATATCACAGTGAATTATGTCAAAAGGCTTAGAAACTCTTGTTTCACTAAGAGGGAAAGAGAATATGTGGTGCTTAGCAAGAGGACAAATAGAACAATGTATGATATTATTGAATTTGATATCAGGAACATACTTATGAAATGCAGACAATTTTGAAGTGGGTACATGACCCAAACAGCAATGCCATATATCAATGTTACTTCTGATATTGCTGATGTTCATTGAATTACAAGAGGCTGTAGTAACTTTATTACAATGAAGATTAGTAACATGACTGCAACATGAAACAACATATTTTACATTGAAAGGTTTGATAGAATGTGTAATGAATTGAAGAGGCTTGATGAAAGATTTGCTGTTGAACTAGTGATCAGGAAGTTGAAAATGATATAATCCATCTTCAAGGTTGCCTACCCCAATCGTCCTCCATGTTAAAAGATCCTGTATAAGGCAAGAATCATTCACAAAAGTCAGAAAGCAATTATGTTTAAGCACCAAATTACTCACAGATATCAAATTAAATGCAAAAGATGGCACCACAAGAACATTAGTCAAAACCAAATCATTAGATAACTTCACTGTGCCAACACTTGTTACAGCCACATGACCCTCATTGCAGCCTAACTGATGCATTCGCTTCAGCTATGACTTTATTCAAGTATTTGTTGGAGCAAACCATGTGTTCTGATGCTCCAGTGTCAATTATCCTCTTATCTCCATTTTCACCACAATTATGATTGGGATAATTACTTGAAAGGCAGATGTTTCAGGAATGGTTGTCGATGTTGGAGGCACATCCCGTGTCTTCAAATTGCTAGTGGATAATTGTGCTTGCAACTGTGGAACAAGCATAGCTAAAAGCTGTTGGCATTGATTTGGTGTAAAGACCATATTTGACTTATAGTTAGTGTTCTTAGACTTGTTATCAGCTGGAATTTGAACAACTGCGTTAGCAATAGGTGTTTTTCCTCTGGCAAATTTGTGACATGGAGGATAACCTATGAGCTTGTAACACTTCCATTTGATGTGTCCTGGCATGCCATAGTGGCTGCACACGTCAATCTCTTCTCCGAAATTGATTAAACGAGGTATACCTCTGATTTCCATTAGATCCACTCATGACTACCAGCAAAGGCTGCTGCTTCGAAGTGTTGCTAGCAGCAACATCCTTTTGCCTTTCATCTTGTAAAATGAGGGCAAACACCTTGTTTAATGAAGGTAATGGATCCATCAACAACACTTGACTTCTAACAGCAGAGAATTGATCATCTAGCCCCATTAAAAACTGCATAACTTGATCTTCCTGCCTGTAAGAATTGTTGTTAAGATCTGGTTGATAATTGTCTAACTCTTCCCAGAGTCCTTTAAATCTATTGAAGTAGGAACTGGCCGAACCATTCTCCTACGAAATTGAAGCAATTTGCTTCTTCAATTCATATATGCATGTACCATTACCCTGGCAATACCTGTCTCGAAGCTCAATCCATACTTCCCTCGCTGAATCATTATGCATCACACTAGGATAGAGTTCTTTTGGTATAGAATTGATGATCCAGGAAGAAACAACATGATTGCACCTTCTCCAATCACTGAATAGAGGATCATCCTTATCTAGTTTGTCTATTGTTCCATCAATGAATCTTTCCTTGTTTTTGACACTAGGAGCCATAACCACAGCTCAACTCCACATATAATAGTTGTCATCAGCGAGAACAACTGAAATGATCTGCATTCCTGTATTATCTCCATAGTGAAGATACTATGGACTAGCTGGATCGGTAACTAATCGATTTAGAAGAGAATTAATATCTCCTGCAGCCATATCTCCAACAAATGAATTGTCGGATGAATTTACTTGATCGAATTGATTTTGCAAATCTACTACGATATTAGAATCCTCCGCCATTATACGGAAGCTTCAATTGAGGCTCTGATACCATGAAGAGATGCGAAGAATTGCAAGGAAACGAAGAACAGAAATGGCGAGAAAAATGATTAAATTGAATTCCTTGATTACAAATGATTTCAGCTAATATATATATATATAGCTAGCATCTCATGCCTTATTGATGAAAGATCTAATACGCAATTACATAAATAACCTCAGCAAAAATGGCTTAACATTTTTTTCTTATTATAATAAAAACAACTGATACGTGACTTGACATACTTTACTATATAACTAGTTTTATTCAGTAAAAATAAATAAAAGAAAGTTACTCCTCTCTAATTTGAATCAATAAAAAATTACTTATTTTTCACGTTTGGCTAAGCTTAAAACAGTAAACTTACTTTTTCTGACAGTACATAAGACATACTGTCAAGACTCAAGAAAAGTAAGATTTTGTAGTGGAAGTCTAAACGAGAAAGTGACTTTGAAGTTTGAAAGATCTGGGATGTATTTGGCTAAAGAAAGTTACTTAAAAATAACTTTTCATTTAGCTAAGCATGCTCCTCCACGAACTTGGAAACTGTGTCATTTGTTATTAGCTTGTTGCATTAATCTTTTGTTCTGTACTTGTGAATTCCAAACCATGAATATGGTGGTGCTTGGCTTGGTTATATTAAGAAATAGAAAAGAAAAAAGATATATAGAACCAAATATTGGAACTTGTAGGATAACTTGCCTATTACTTTCGAAGAATGGATTTCGAAATGAAATGTAACTGGAGATTGTAACTTGATGTGGAATGAGGTGTCCTGCTACATTGTTAATGTAGCCATATTGTATATGTATTAGGAGAATCTAAATGTATAACCAACCATAATAAGGAACTGTAGCAGTGGAATGGGAATGTTGAGTCGTTGATGTATTAAGCATAAAAGATACTGCTATAGAAACTTACTGAAGTGTAAACATTTGAAGGAATATGAGAAGTACAAGTTAGCTAGATGAGAAACTAACAGTTTGATTCAAGAATCTCAGTGGGATGCACATGAGAAGTAAAATGAAAAAGATGTTATGGTATTTTGACAAAGGGAGAGGAAATCTATTTTTCAAGCCAAATCAAGTGTAATAAATGAATAGGATTTATTTTTAGGACACCTTACATACAAGAAAGAACAAGAATTCAGCGGTGGCCCGTCAAAAAGAAGAAAACAAGGAAAGAAACATCCCTCATCCTTGCCCGAGAAATATTATTATTATTATGATCCACAGAAATTTTAGTTTTCTTTTCCTTTAATCGGTATGGGATAAAAATGGTTTAATATAGATGACCTGATATACGTTGTATTGCCTGATACTTGTATATTTCATCTGAAGTTCTGAAACTGTTCTATCAATCTCGAGCTTATAATAGGACATTGGTTTTGTTTCAGCACAATCTCAAACGACTGGGGAGGCGCACCTTTCGGGTATGTCTAATCTAATCTATATCTTGCATGCTTTCCAGATTCTGTATGAAAAGATATTTTCAGTTTTTCCTTCCTAATGGAATTTACTTTGAAGCTATGCAACTTGTTAGTGGAGTATCAATGATGATATCTCTGTATCATCTTACATAGTTTTACTTTCTCGATCTCAAGTCAACTGCATCCAGGACACGTGGAAGTATATCAAAAATATAACTGAAGACATTGATTAAAATTATTGAAACCGGTCTTGGTTTTGGTACATATAGAATTTTCTAAACTTTGATATTGAGTTTACCAGACCTCCAAGGTTGACTACAATAGAGTAATTATGGAAATGACTACTTTTAATATTGGTTGGAGACAGATATCGTACCTATTCACGCAATGGTGAAATCCTTGAGCTTGAATGGTGAATGAACTTGGGGTCGAAGGCTTTTCAAGAATTCTTTAATTTGTAATTGGTGTATGCTTTCTGAAATATATATTAATTGGTGGAGGCACAACACCTTGTCATGTCTGAATGTCAAATATGCTTTGCCCTTAAATAAATAATTGTGTTCTGTTTCTAACAGCTTAAGTAGATGGTTCAACATTGTATCAAAGAAGGTAGAAATCGCTTTGCCATTCATCAAAATTATACATGTGTTAACCTTTTGATAAATACATGTGAGAGGGCACGTCGAAGACTAAATTTAAAATGAATGATCATTCTTGTTTGTACCAACGTAAGCTTTTAGATGAGATAGTTCAATTGCTCCATAGCTCAAAACCTTTGCTTTTATCTGCCTTGTTTTGTATTAGTCAGCTAGAGTTTTACTATTCTCATGCTCTTTATTTTTTTATTTGATAAAATGTCTAAAATATTATTCAGGAATGTGGTTTCATTTAGTGATGGTCTACCTGACAAAGGCAAAGGCATTCCATACTTCTATCTAACGATCCTTGATCCAACTGCAAGCAATGCATTGAAAGACCAGAGATCTTCCTTAACGATAAGTGAATATAATCTTGGAACTTGTGGGAAGAAAGATCCTGAGAACCCAACTTGTGCGAAAATTACACTCATAGGAAAGGTGGATTTATGATTGAACACATTTAAATTAAAGCTATAATTAATATATGTTGCTCTGTCAAAGATTTACGTCTGTCACTCTTCTTTTAAAGTGAGTTTTGTCCCCTTAACCTTTTCTATATTCTTCAAAGGTGCACTATTTTGTGCTATAGTCATAAATATGTGCAAGATGATAGACTTAGCCAGATGCACAAGTAAAAAAATATATTTTGAAACTTACTTATTGACTTACTAATAACTTTATAAAGTATACTTTTTATGCATACTTGAAGGTGTTAAATGCATCATAGCAGTTGATTTGTGTATAGGTGTTGAGAAAAATAATTAAGATTAAGTACCCAATATTCCTGATTTTATCATCTTGTATTTCCAAATGTTCGAGTGGCAGCAAATGATTCTTTTTGTGCATTGATAAACCTATAAAATTTATGCTTTTCTGTGGTGTTTTAGTTAAAATTACTTGATGGAGATTCTGAGGAAGCTGAATTTGCTCAAACTGCATTATTCACGAAGCACCATGAGATGAAAGGTAAATGCATATCAATGTTCTCACTTTCTTTCCCGGTGTTCAGCAATGAGTCATGAGCTGCCATTTTCTAACTTACAAACTCATGTCTTCATATGCACATGCTTATCTAAAACGACATTTAAAATTGCTTTGCTTTGGTGATTGGCAGGATGGCCTAAGAGTCACAAGTTTCAGATCTTCAAATTAGATATTGACGATATATTTTTGATTAATTGGTATGGTGGTCGAAAGCCTCTCACGGTAGATCAGTACCTCCACACCAAAATGTGAGTTTGAGTAATATCATGTATCATTTAATGGTTGTATCAGTAGAGGTGTTAAAGTTTACAGGACTGTGCCGTGGGCTGGTCTGCTTCTATAGTCACTGTGCATGGCTTGGTTATTTTAGGCTTGCGGCCTGTGTATGCTTATATTTAAAAGAAAGAAAGATAAACTTATGCTAACTTCTGAAAAAAAAAAAAATTGTATGGGCTGGAAGGTCCAGCCCAGAATGAGCCATGCCTGGCCAACGGGTTACCTCAAACCAGCCCTGTCGATCGAGCATGACCGAGTTAACGTCTCTAAGCATTACAAAACTAGATACCATGATCACTCCATGAAAATGAGATAGTGTTTTTCACATTGCAGCCTTCTTGTTACCTGATTCAACTCTTTCGAAACTTGGTTCTGTGCTATTTACAGGAACAAACTTATATTCAACGTGGATTCAAGTTCCTGAATATGGTTCCTCCATTGTGTTCCGTGTTGTAATCAAGGAAGAACTCAACCGTTTCATTCATGTGTATCTGTTAATATCGTGCAAATAACGGTCATACTCCTGCTGCAAAATGTTTGGTAGAAATGACAGTATATAAGGAATTTGTAAATAAGAACCCTCTCTTTGAACTCATATTCCATTCAGTCGCTCCTGTTTATATGGGGAAATGTTGAACTGATTTACTTCTCTCATGTGATGTAATTATGCTAATATGAAATTGTTTTGATGATTGTAAGTTCATGCTTCTATTGTTTGACAGTATCTCAAAAATCAGTGAAATGCCTCTGAACTGTGAAACTAAAATCAATTTGGGATTGGTTTACCTGGTTGTTGTTTACTTTGACCATGTATTATAGGTAGTGCCAATGTGCAATCTCTTTATTGCAATTTGTATAAAGGGGGACTTTAGCCAGTTTGTAATTTATCCTATTGTTTCATCATTCGATACCCTATGGGCAATTTCCAGTAAAAATGTTAAAAAGTTGAGCATGTCCTTGGCGAAAGTGTCTAGCATATTAAGAAGTGTAATAAAATTATACCTCTCTCTCTCTCTCTCTCTCTCTCTCTCTCTCTCTCTCTCAACAACGTCCATGAATCCTTCAATGACCTATTGATGCCGATCGTAACGCATGAAAACCAATAAGAAGAAAAGAGGAGAAATAAGAAAGAAATGGGAGGAACATTGTATTTTATTCAATGATCAAGTGTTTTATTACAATCAACGGACATCTTTATATAGGCTAAAAACACGACTACTAAGGAAAATTATGATCTTCCTTTTACAAAATCAATTTACCAAAAATGAGTAAAATGCAATAATGAAAAATTCTATTGTAATTGATGTTAATTTTGTTTACGTCTCGTATATACTTTCCAATTTGCATCATTCATCCCTTGTTGAAAAGAACTCGACTCCGACGAGGTATAATCCAGATAGGTGTCCAAAAGCGTAGTATCTAGTTGACATGGCTCATCTTCATTAATCTAAGTAGCATCACTAGGCGGACGACCCTTCCAACACACCAGAAATCTACGAAATCTACCATCCTGTGAAGCAACAAATTGATCATCAAGTATCTCATTAATGATATCCTGGAGAGAAAACGTGGTAACAGGAGCCCGGGGAGGCAATCGAGGAGACTGTCTTGCAGGAATATCAGACGACAATACCGGAAACTCGAACGTGCCTCGATAAGGATATAAATCTGCTATATTGAAAACATGACTAATATTTAAGTACATTGGCAACTCAAGTAGATAAGTATTAGTTCCAAGTCGTTTAATTATGGGGAAAGAACCTAGTGATCTAGCACAGTTTCTTGGCAGTTCGTTCAGGTGCAAGTCAGACCATGACATAATCGCCCACCCTAAATTCTTTATGCCTATGGTGGGAATCAGCTGATAATTTATAATGATCATTGCTTACAAAAGTTTTACGTTTAATCTCATCATGCAAGTCACGAATATGATCAGCAAAAGATTGGACGGAGACAGTAGGACGAAAATCAACGGGCAAAGGAAGTAGATCAAGCGGTTGACGTGGAGAGAAACTCTGAACGACCTCAAAGGGGCTATGACCGGTAGACTTATTAACAGAATTATTGTAAGCAAATTCAGCAGTGGGTAACATGAGATCCCAATTCCCTAGTTTATCTCCAACCAAACAACGAAATAGATTACCTAGACTACAATTCACAACTTCAATCTGACCATCTATTTGGGGATGAAATGCATAAGAGAACTTAAGCGCTGTCCCAAATAGTTTCCAGTGTCTTCCAGAAGTAAATAATGAACTTAACATCATGATCAGACACAATAGTGACGGAAGCCCATGGAGACGGAAAACCTCTTTGAAGAGCAACTTAGCAACATAGGACACATCAGAAGACTTGGAACATGGAATGAAATGTGCCATCTTAGAGAACCTATCAGCCACTACAAAAATGGAGTCATAACCTCGAGCTGTTTTAGGTAACCCGAGAACGAAGTCCATGCTAAGGTCACGCCAACGAGTATAAGGAACAGGAAGAGGAGTATGCATCCTAGTATTTTGACGTTGAGCCTTACCCAATTGACACGTACGGCACACAGAGACAATGCGAGCAACGTCTTTCTTAAGGGACGGCCAATAAAAACGATCCTCAGCTAAGGCAATTGTTTTATCTCTACCGAAATGACCAACTAGACCCCCGACATGTAGTTCCCACACTAGGAAATCACGAAGCAAGGTACGGGGAATACATAACTTGGTACCCTTGAAAAGATAATCATGTTTAAGCAAGAAAGAAGCATGTTTGCGAGAAGGATTGTCTAAAAGGTCCTGAAAGATGATGCCAAAGTTAGGACAACTAGGATAATCGTCTTTCAAACGCTCAAATCCTACGACAGTAGTGTTTATGGAATAAAGTATCGTAGTGATACGACTAAAATTGTCGGTCGCTTTATTTTTGACCCCGGCCCGATGATGGAGAACAAATGTATACTCCTGAAGAAATTCAACCCACTTAAAATGTCGTTCACTTAAATGACGCTGGGAGTTAAGGTAGTGGAAGGTCTGATGGTCAGAATACAGGACATACTCCTGAGGCAATAAGTAATATCACCAGTGACGAAGAGATTGGACAATGGTGTAAAATTCCTTATCATAGGTAGAATACTTCTGCCGAGCCTGGTTTAGTAAAGTAAGCGACGAGGTAACTTAAAACACCCCCTATACCCACATTGGAAGCATCACAAGCAACCTCAAAAACCTTAGAAAGATCCGGGTGCCGTAAAATGGGAGCCTCGATCAACTTTTGCTTGACAGATAAGAAGGCTCTCTAGGCTGAAGGGGTCGTCCAATGAAAAATCACCATTTTTCATGCACTTAGTGATAGGAGCAGTGATAGAGCTAAAACCCTTAATGAATTGCCTATAGAATGATGCTAGCCCATGAAAACTATGGACCTCAATTAACGTGGAAGGATCAGGCCAATCGCGAATAATAGATATTTTAGCTGGATCAATATAAATACCCTGGGCGGAAATGATGAACCCTAAGAAGAGGACTTAAGACTAGATGAATGAACACTTTTTAAGGTTAGCATATAACTGTACAAAACGAAGAGTAAGGAAGGTCTGACGAAAGTGATCTAAGTGAGCCTCTTGCGATCGACTATAAATCAAAATGTCATCAAAATAGACGACAAGAAACTTCCTAATAAAAGGTCGTAAGACATGGGTTATGACCCGCATGAAAGTGCTAGGTGCATTAGACAACCGAAAAGGCACAACCAACCATTCGTATTAACCATCTTGAGTCTCGAATGCAGTTTTCCATTCATCCCCTAGTATAATCCTTATTTGATGATAACTACTCCGTAGATTAATTTTAGAGAACCAAAAAGATCCCGCCGCTCATCCAACATATCCTCAAGTCGTAGAATAGGAAATTGGCACTTAACTGTAATTTTGTTTATGGTGCGACTATCAACACACATGTGCCATGAGTTATCCTTCTTAGGGGTGAGTAAAACAGGAATTGCACTAGGGCTAAGGCTAAGGCGAATAAAACCTTTAACGAGTAAAGCATCAATTTGCTTATTGAGTTCAGCTCGCTCAGCAGGGTTCATTCTATAATGGTGTCGATTTGGCAACTGGGAATTGAGGTTCAGGTGGTTTTAGTTCATATTACAAGAGGAACTTTGCCAAAGACTTTATAAAAATATGTCATAGGCAAAGCAAGTCAATGTTGCCTTGGTGGTGGGTCCGGCACTTAGCAGGTAATAGCCATCGGCGCGTGACATGTGTCGAGTCTATTAGGGTGATTCGGGACGGGTCGTGTCAAGAATATTCACAAGTTATTTAATTAAAGGTAATTGGAGCAAAACGTCTCTACTTTTGACAAGTTTTGTGCAAAACATCCATACTTTTCGTTTTTTGACGCAGAACGTCCATACCTTTCACATTTTTGGCGCAGAATGTCATTTTCCCCAATTTTTTTACTATTTTACCCTCCAATTTAAATAAAACAAAAAAGAAAAGAAAAGAAAAATAAAGAATAAACTACAAT